>VZRU01017518.1:30175-40231 GCA_013398155.1 Pedionomus torquatus | reverse complement strand
TTACCAATAGATGGCAATATTCTTCTTGGTAATACCTCAAAAAGTAACAACACATTTTCTATCAGAGGAGATTGTTTTACCTGCCTGTATTTCCTCGTGCCATTTTAATAAAATCACTCTTGATTGGAAGTGTTATGTCAGCTGCTGTATCTGCTGACTGTAAATGAAGGGGGAAAAAAAGAGGGAGGGAATTTCTGAGAGGAAATGTGCAAATGAAACTCATAATTTTTCTCAGTAATTTTCTTTGAGTTATGATTTATGAATTATTATTTCTTCTTCATGTGCTCCAGATCTATAATTTCTTTTTTTTTTCCCTACTCCTTTTGATTTGAAGTCAATCAAGAGATTTATTTGGCCTGCTCCTGCTTACTAAGAAATCACTGTTAAAGATTTCTTAAAGATTTCTTTAAATCTTTATGATTAAAGATTTATGAATCTTTAAGAATTTCATGTGGGTCTCATGTTCCTACAAGCTTGGCCATTTTATTTAATAATTCTTGATGGTTTTTAATGCTTGAAACGAATCAGTAGTAACCTTCTTTCTCAGAACAGTAGTTCCTAACAAAGGTAGAAAAGATACTAATATAGTATCTTTTTAAAAAATGCGTTGTTTGCTGGAGGAAGGAAGAATTATAGAAAAACTTGCTTTTCTGTGTGTTTTGAAATAATAGGAAACTTAGATTTCAGTTGTAAGTGAAAGAAACATTGTAAAAAGCTTGCATACCTTGACCTCTCTATGGCTGAATCTGTATAGAGTCTGTTTAAAAGAAAACCAAACAGAATCAGAGCAGAGACTTGCCTGCTGTTAGCAGTGCGAAACTGCCCTAAGAGTTATACTTCTCTATTAGTTCTTTGAGTAATTTACTTGGCATTCAGTGAGGATGTGTGCAGTATGAGTATGTTTTCCACTGTAGTATGTAACAGCTACATACTGTTTTTACTGTAGGTATCTATCAGAGTTCCTCTATGCCTGGTTGATGTCAACACTGAGCCGCGCTGACAGCTCTCAAATGGCAGAGGAAAGAATTATGGAGGAACAACAGAAGGGTCGTAGTAGTAAGAAAACAAAGAAAAAGAAAAAAGGTATCTAGGTGTAGAGTGCAACTTAGACTCTTTTTTTCCTCTTCTTACAGCCATGTAGATTTAGAATTATAGAGTCTACACTGATACAAGTAGGAAAAATGTCCTGTGAAAGCTTATGAAGGCTGAATATAAAACTTATTAACTGAAAGAGTCAGCTGCTATATAAGAATTTCCCATTTATTTACTTTTAAATAGGTCTTTCAGAAAAACCCAAACTCATTTATATTCACAGCTTCACCAGTTGTGTCATGTATTGCGTCCTGTGAGATGTAATTGTCAGGTCCAGAGCAATTACCTTTGAAAAATACTGCCTTTCTGCAGTCTGTAATTCCTGCAGAATTATATTTTTTACAACTGCAGCTAGATTCAAAGACTAAATTTTCAGTGTATTTCTCTTAATTTCTATGGCTTCAGAAGATGTTCAAGCATTTTTCTTAATTTTACAATGATGAGTAACCCTGTTGCAAATTGGTGGCAGTGCTGTTGTGCAAAAGCCCCCTTAGAAACTCCTACCTTCTCTGGTATATATGGATGAAAGAAAATGAGACTTTCCCTCCCTACATCATAACAGTCTGGCTCTGTGATCAGAATGGTAAGCCTGCTACCAAAAAGGCATCCAAAACTGGTATCTAAATAGTTATTTGATACAGATTTGCCATGCCTAAGTGGCTACTAAGGTTGTGGTATGTTGGAGTTACCTCATAATTGACATTGCAAATAAACACCAAGCAGCAGCTCAGTTTCTTCTGCTGTTCCTTCTTTTTTGTGTGTTTATCCTTTTGGTCTTTTCAAGGGGAACAAGCGATTAGATATGAGCAGCTCAAAGTCATATCAACTAAATTCTCTTGTCTCTAGAAATACTGAAAACTACTACTGTGTTTTACACTTCTTGAAAAGGTGCCAAGTGTGGGACAGTTCAGCACCGGTTGAACACTGGAAGCTAAAGGGGAGTTTAAAGGATTATTAGCTTTCTTACTAGAATAAAAATGTGTTAACCTTTTAGTCTTAAGTTTTAAAAAATCCACGAACTAAGAAAGCAGGCCTCTCAACTGTAAGCCTTAAATTCTAGACTGCTCCTTAGTGTTGTATAGTAGCATGCTTATACCAATGACTGTTGGGAGCACTTTATGTCATTGGTGGCAGTATGTTATTCATGTGACTGTTAAGTTTATGTCTTGAGATATAAATCAGGAGCCAAGTGAGCAGAAGTGCTTGTCCATGCTTTTTATGTTTCAGTTTTCATTTGTTATTTTAAAATATATATGAGAGTTATGTCATTTTCTTAAAATCTGAAAGAACTGTTTTGATCTGAAATTAGTATGTGTACAGACATTGAATAAAAAAAAAATTTTTTTGTGAAATTTGCAGTTCGCCCTCTCAGCAGAGAGATCACCATGAGTCAAGCTTACCAAAATATGTGTGCTGGGATGTACAAGGTAATTCATTTGTGTTTGTAGAACAACAGCTTCAGGTTTTTCGTAAAAGGAATCAAGCATACATTGCATGCCTTCTTTGTTACTAATGGGACTAGAAATTAAATTCAAGTTTGTAATGTGATATGGTTAATTCTCTTCTACTCTTCTATCCTTCCAGTAATAGCTAAGTCGTAACTTTCATCACACTTAGAGAGAAATACGACATAAAGCTAACACTTTTCACTTTATTTCTTNNNNAAATGCCTTTTTTTTTTTTTTTTTTTTTTTAAGACAATGATCGCATTTGACATGGATGGCAAAGTAAGAAAACCTAAGTTTGAACTGGATAGCGAACAAGTTCGATATGAGCACAGGTTTGCTCCATTCAACAGTGTTATCACACCACCCCCAGTGCACTACTTGCAGTTTAAAGTGAGTAATTTTAAAACGTGATGTCACTCACGCTTTTCTAAAAGTCATTTGCTCACTTGCTTTAGATGTTGTCATTGTAAAAAGAGCCTTTGGTACCTCAAAGTTCATGTTGAAGCATAATTCAAAACTGCAGGGAGTTTCCTCTGCAAGGAAAATATTTCGCTTTGAATTCTTGCTAAAATTAGGCTCTTAGACTTTTAAAAATTGGTCTGATGTAATGGTTTATGAGATGCTTGTGTTAATTTGCATGAACAGAAAATCTCTTGAAAGTCTTTTGACAGATTTTTTTTTTTTTTTGGCTGTGGTTTATATATCAGCAAGCAAACAGGGAAATGAATCAAAAGTAATTTAGAATGTTAAATCACGGAAGCATTGGTTGGAAGGAACTAATGGAAGGTTGTCTTTTCCAGTCATCTCCCTCAAGCAGCATTATAGATCACGTCAGATGTGTCTTTGTCTAGCCAAGAGTGAAAAAAATCTGAACTGAAACTATACTATTTTGTATGCCAGTCACTCTCCCTACTTTAGTGCTATGAACAATGTAGTGGAAATTAAGACTACTTTGTCTTCCTCCTTGTCAGTAAAGTTTGTTGTTTGGGTTTTTTTTATCCCTAATTAAATATAATTTGTAAGTATTAATATTACATGCAGTGAATTTTTGAACATTGTCAGTATCCCCCTTGCTTTAAACTTAAGTAAACAATGCCATTTGCTTTTTTCTTCTTATTTTTCCCTGCGATTTCATACCTTACTGCATGGCACTATTAAGAATGGCATGGCACATGAATGACAAGTTGTTCAGGAGAGGGACTGTTCTGTAAAGAGTATGAGAAGTTGATTGCACTTTGTGGTGCACCATTCATTAAGCATTGTATTGCTGCTTGGTATTTGCCATTTTAATTAAGTGTTTTCAACTTCAGTGTGTATGTCAACTAAGTAACATTTTAAGAATAAATTTTCTTTAGTAATTAGTTTTCATTTAAGGTGCTAAAAATGTGATTTGTTGGCCACCGATTTTAATATATATTTTTTGTAATACACTAGGAAATGTCTGATTTAAATAAGTACAGCCCACCTCCTCAGTCATCAGATCTCTACATGGCAGCTAGCAAACACTTCCAGCAAGCTAAAATGATTCTTGAGAATATTCCTAATCCAGACTACGAGGTAAGACTAAAATGCTTAAAAAAGGAATATTTGATCATAATAGAGTAAGTGTTTTTTTTCAGCTGGATGTGGTTGATATCTAAAGTGCTGAGCAAAGCTGAATGCTTTAAGAAGTGGAAGGCTTTTGCAAAGATTAGGTACCATAATCAGGGTTGTGCTCACTGTTTCGAAACCTCCCTGGGTGGGCTATCTTGGAGAGCGACTTAGTTCCATCTTGCATGTTGCCTTCTAGCCCAGTTCTAAAAGCATGCCTGTTTGAACATGAAGGTGACACATGCTTGCTTCGCTTACCTGGAGTCTGATAATTCACATGTAGTCCTGATGGGTGGGAAAAATAGGTCTGAGTATCATCAGGCTGCAAAGAGGATTGAATCTGGCACCAGTTTCCTAGGGGGCTTTTCTCAGCACTGTACTGTAAACTGTAATTTCTGCCTCTTTGTCCATAGTCAATGTGTCTGTGACTGTATTTTGGAGCAAGGAGGATGCTTATTCTGCTGCATCTGAGCAGGTTAAGAACAATTGCAGGATTAGGTCCTCCTGAGAATTTAGGAATCCCTGCCTGTCATCTGCATCCTGGTGTTACCTGCACACAAGCTGTATTGATAGAGGCTAACCAGGGTGGTTAGAGGTACTTGGAGTGTGCCTGGAGCGCTTCCATACAAAAAGCCTCCAGCCTGATACTTGAGTTTCCCCTTCTCATTGTGTCACAGTGCGGAGCTTAGATGCCCAGAGTCTGTCTAAATCTTCATTTGGATGAGTGCCTCAGAACTCTTTCAACATAAGCATGGAGGGGAGTATTTTCTATGGTCTGTTGGATTAAAAAAAAAAAAAAAAAAACAATTAAAATAAGTGTCCCCTTCATTAAATTTCATTAATCCAGCTATTATACTTCAAATCCAAAATGGCCTGATTTCCTTTAAACTGCTGCTGTAAGAGAAGTTAGAGTACATAAACATTTTTGAGTACTGCCTTTGAAATAATTCGAGGTCTTATGCTTTCACTCAAACTTCTTGCTGTTTTGTATTTAGGTCAATCGAATTCTGAAAGTTGCTAAGCCCAATATTGTTGTCATGAAGCTGCTGGCAGGAGGCCACAAAAAAGACTCAAAGGTAAGAAAATATCAGTCGAATCGAATGTGAAATGCAGTATTACACCCACTGCGACCACAGGTCTCTTACAGCGGAATGAACAGATTCAGGTGTAGTTACTCTGACTCTTTAAAGAACTGGGAAAGTAACAATCTGTTTTTCCCTTGGAAACTGTTGTAATGATTTAAATGTGGAAAACTCATTTCCAAATTGTTTGGAAAAAATAACAGGGAAGTGCATGTGGGATGACATGTTCAAATATGGATGGGTATTCTTCAGTAGCAGGGTAGCAGCGTACCAGCAGCTTGTGTGAACACAATGTAGAGAGTGCTGGCTGTCAGGATGAGTGGCTGCCAGCTGGGCCTGAGGAAGGAGAGGGCCCTCAGGCTTCCTGCCGAAGGTGATGTGCAGAAGAGTGAAGGAGCATAGTGGAGAGGCACAGCAGCACTCAGCAGCTTTGTGCCCATCACTACTGAACAATGACTGGCATATCCAGAACTGGGTTGGAATGTTTTTCAGGTATTAATTTAAAGAGCTAGGATTTTTTATTTTTTTTTCAGTCTTTAGCTGTTTAAGAGTTTTTCTTCTCTCTGTAGGTTATCCATCATTCTGAGTAATGTTTTAAATATTTTCTTTCTAGGTTCCTCCAGAATTTGACTTCTCCCCTCACAAATATTTTCCAGTTGTGAAGCTTGTTTGAAAGACAGCACATTATTATTAGGATACCTGAAGCATAACTCGAATATCAGATGGAATATCTAGTGTTGTACCTAGACTGAGAGAGATATCCAGGATAAAAGCACTGTTACATGGAATATCTACAGTCTACCTTTTTTATGTGATACAAATGAGAACTGCTGTTGAAGTGGTCTGTATAAAGCTTTACTGGTGAAGCTGATTGTAATCAACTGTATTGTTGAAAAATGTTTTACCTTGATTTATTAAACTTATAACCACAAGTACTGTTTCTTATTGAGTGCTGACAGAAAGTGGTTTGGGGATTTAACAGCATTTGGGACTGTATAAAAATAACGCAGTAGAGCTTCATGTCTGTCTGTTTCTCGTAACATGTAGTTGTACTGTGGAGTAATACCACTTCAACTCCATCTCCACTGCTGAGCTACATCTGGAAAACAGTGAAGAAACATAGTACTTATCTGCCAGCAATTTGCGGCTTCTTGAAATAAGCGGGACTACTGCTCTGAAGACATGCTTTTCCCAATTTCTCTGTTAAGAAGACTTTACATGTTCTGTGTCATTGCCAAAGGAATGAAAATCCTGGGAAACATACTTGTAAAGATGGAAGACCAGTTCTAGTGCAGGGCACTAACTTTTGCTGACTTCTTGTGACCTTGAACTACGTGACAGTATTTCTCCAAAGGAAGCGACACACAAAAGGGAAACAGAGTTCAACATCCTTTATAGAACAAAGAAAACAGAAACAATCATATTTCCCATTTGCATTAACATTAGAAGTGGATGAACTGTAGAGAGTAAGGTGAATGCACAGTACAGATTATTTTAAAATGCTTATCTAAAATGAATCAGGCTTAGTATTTGAAAAACATCAAGGACAAGTATTAATTTAACCCTGGGACAATTACACAATTAAAAATTTTAGTGATAGACAACACTGTTATGTTCCTTGAAGAATATAACTAGTTAGTCCTTGAAGCCACTGAGAATTATTGTATACTGTATGTTTCTGCTCTTATGCAGGTTTTAAGATCCCCTACTGTCAGAGGTATAAGGAGTGCACTGTCTTGTGTATAGAGAGGACAACATGGAGCTGGCTAGTGAGAAGCGGACTCAGTTTGGGTTCTGTACAGAAATGCAGCCAAAAGAGAAGTCTGGCAATACATTCATTACCTTGAGGACTGTGTTGTTTGGGATTTTACCAGTATCAAGTTAAAGCCATTCATTCAACTTGAATACTGTTTCACTGTGCATTTTGTACTGTTAGGACATCTGCTCTTTAACAATTACTACTGAATTCTTGCTTGACTTAATCTCAGCTGTATAACTGTTTACAAATTAAGTCCTAAGAAAACGTTCCTTTAACTTGAAATATGTTTTAGCATCAAAATTTTACCCATGCCATTATTTGCAGCAAACAACCTTGATACCCCAAGTTTACCAACACTTACCACAAGAGATGCTAATACCTCCTTTTCTTTCCTACTTACAAGCATTTTTCCCTGCTGTCTTGACTGTAGTAGCCCAGACCAGTTAAGTCTGACTTAAATGGTTAAAAAAACTACAGAGTAACCAGCAACTCTAACGGAAGTCAGTGCTTTTCTTAGAAGAATTCAAGTTACACGTGGCAAGTCCATTAAAGACATGTTTATGTATTTAGGCTTAATAGGCACCATTTGACTTGAGCTTTGCCTTTCACCGAGTGATGACACCTAGTACTCTCTTCACACACAAAAGAGCCAGCCTTCTGCATTCATGTCACATTACGGTACAGGAGTTGTAAATGAGCACACTGAGGAATAACACACCACAAAAAAGTTACAAAAAGAAGTGCGTTAAGAGAAAGCCGAGACAAAGTAGTATTTTCTGAAATGGAACTGCAGGTTGGGAAATTAGTCATGTCTGTCTCGACATAGGCTTTTTCATACTCACAAAGATTCCTCCAACAATCCCATAAACAGCTGGCCCCGCACAATGCAGACTGTCTGCACTTATGGGTGCTTCGGTGGTAGCAGAGTTTTTTTAGGTTATCACAAGTCAACTAGTTTCTAGTTTACATTCACCAAATTACAGAAAAGACGACAATGACTACGGAACATTAACAACACGATACATTGTGCATAACACTGGACTTCACACCAACTACAGCTTCACCTCCGGCAGACACCGAGATGTCTGGTAAATGCATAGTCTGGTTTACCTTCCCCAAAGGTCCAGCAGAGAAGATCAGTCACTTTGAACAGCTGAGATGACTGCTTTTCTGCTAGGCATGCATTTGCCTTTCTACTCTTTAGGAGAAGATGGTGGCTGGGAGGAGTAAAGGGAAGTCGTAGCACTTCACAGCCATTTTGGATGCCTTCTGTCATGAATGTTCAGGAGCCTGAATTTTTACACTCCTAACTTGTGCAAGTTAGTGGTAACTGAACCATACCGTCATAATGATCTTGTGAACAGGAATCCAGCAAAGCTTTCAGAAAAATCTTCCTCTTCGTAAGAAGACAGTATTGTCAGAATGATTCTTTTTTTTTCTCTCTATTTTTTTCATTAACCTAAAAGCTAAAAACACAACCAGGGCAGCATTTCAGCCTGGTTACAGACAGCATAAGTTGGCAATTTCATCTAGGAGGAAAACGTATCATACTGCATAATGTCTGAGGACTAAAAATCATTCTTTCTGGGCCTATCTACACTGATGCAAAAAAGTTCCAGAATAGGCACACAGGCAGGCAGACTGCAGCATGGACCATTCTTCATCCTTCCCATGTTTTGTCAAGGTAACATAGTTCCTCTTAAGCTCGGCTTAAGACTCAACTGGGGATTTCTCTACCACTTTGCTCAGGGGAGAGTTCCATCCTTGGCCATGCATCCATCTTTCTCATCTACCAGCAATCCACACATACTGTTGGTGTAGTATGGCTGTAGGTGTTAGCCACCTTCAAAGTTACTACTACACTTACTGCTAGTTGGTTTCAATTTTGTAATTGATAGGAAGGAAAGAGTCATTACAGAGGTCAAGCCACTTAAAACAAACCTCCTGAAATTTAAGATTACTTCTTTCACCACTGAGCCAGTACTAAAACTTCAAAAGAAGATACTACTTCATTTGGACCCTTACTGAAGCCTTGAGAAGACAATCAAAACATTCTCAGATCACTTTGCTTTCATCATTGCTGCATTTTTACAAAGAGGTGACCAAGCTGCACCGTGAACCTCCTTTTTTTCACAACCTCTGTCGTTCTTCACCATGCTCAGGTGAGTAGTTCTTCACATCTTCAGAGTTTTGAACTAATTAGGAAAAAAGCAAAAGGTACAGAAATCTCTTTAAGAAGCTGAAGTGATGGTTCTTCATCTACAAAACAATCTTGAACACAGCTGAAGAAATTTTGAAAGGACTGGTAAGTAGTGTATAGGATTATACTATAGTAAAGCTACAGGTGCTCTCCCTCACCGCAGTGTGTTAGACATTAACTTCAGTGACACTATGCAGAAAATAGGTCATGCTGTCAACATGAGGGAAAACTCAAAAGAAATAAGTTAGCTACCTATATCCATTACAGCATACCATTCAAAATATCATCTTAAAATTTTCAGCACGTGGTAGTTTTAGGAGAAAACTGGTTTACCATGTTCAATCCCTGCAAGTGCTGCTTGCTTGTCCGTTTCTGATTCAGCTTCATTCTCATCTACATTGTAATCAACACCCTTGCCCTGGTTCAGTGCTTCATGTTCCTGTTTGTCTGGAAAATGTAAAAATTAATTACTTTTATGCTGTACTATAAGGTCAGCTGAGCAAGAAACAGTTACTGTAACAATATTCCACCAAATTTACTTTGCTGCTGAATGAATTGCTGTTTGGAGCTAGCCTTCATATTATTTTTCTTTTAGAACTGTTAAACTTCAGAGCAGTGTTTGCTGCAAATCTTGTCTAAAGAGCTGAGTAACAGACAGAATGTTTTGGGATTTGGAAAGTATAAAAAAATTCAGCCAGCACTCAGATGGACAGAAAGGAAAAGCACTAAACAATTTCAGAGCACAGTAAAGCACAGCCTAAGGAAGAGTAAAACCTGATACCAATGCCGAAAGCTTGACAGTGGTATTGTTTTAAATATATTCCCCCAGTGCTAAAACTTTTAGTTTGTCCACCAAGCAGAAAGCTGTGAACTTTAGGGAAAAAA
>VZRU01017518.1:10004-24615 GCA_013398155.1 Pedionomus torquatus | reverse complement strand
TGGCCCCCCAGGTACAGGGCACAGGCCCCATTGCAACGATGGAAGATGTAAGCAATGCAACATGGTGCTCATAGTCCTGAAGAAAGGGCTACTTCAGTACACAGAAATATACTGGTTGCCTTCTCTCCCAGGAGCTTCGCTGTGCATTCCCAGGGTCACCTGCATCATGCTTAACCAATCAAGTCACGTCCCTGTGCAAATCCTTCTTCACTGAAGAAGCACCAACAACTCACATGCTAAGACAACACAATGACCTGAAATTTGTTTTTCTCAGGATTTCCTCTCACCCTCTGCACCCCAGGAAGAGTCAGCTGGCAGACAGCTACCCTGTGTGGCCAGCTTGCCCTATCCTAGTAAGCCTCCTCATGTCATCAACAGCTAAGACATTCGATCTTCCCCTCATTCCCATGGTAAAAGGCTGGCATTAGGATTTCTGTGAAAATGCACGGCTGATAGCTGAAGACTCCTAGACGACAACTTCATATCCAAGGCTTGCTGCCAGTCTGACACAATTCACAACTAATCCTCATCTTTTAACAGACAGCTTCAACACACAAAGCAACTATGTCCTTTAACAAAGGGAGCTGTGAACGAAAGCTTAGCAGTATAAATATTCTTTAATGAGCTCCACACCACTCCCAGCATCACCTATCAAATTCTGCCTGTCTCAGAGACACAGTGATTTAGAGTCTTCTGCAGAACCTCTGCCTGTTCCGTCCTTGGAATCACTCAGTTTCCTATAGATCACAAACATACAATAAATGTGAAGGAAAGCAGTGCAAAGCTTAATGAGATGGGCTAACGTTACTTGGGAGTAACAAAAAGGTGGAAAATCCCATAAGAATTATAAAGAAAAAAAAAAATTAAGAAATTACCCAAATCGTACCTGGCTTTTTCTCTTCAAATCTTCTGAGTCCTTGTTTTCTTGGAGATGTGGTATAGCATTATCCTTTTTTGTAAGCTCATCTATCCTTTCTTCACATTGTTCTTTTAATTCTTTCATCTGACTGATGCACTGTGACCTGGAAAAAACACAAGCAAGTTGGCACTTGTTAACTTTCATCCACATTCTTCTAAACTGTTCTTTTGTAAAATGAGCTGTTGCTCAGTGCCATTAGTGCCTTGAAGTTTGTGACACCAGGGACCTGCCTTTCCCTTACAGCTCCGTAACCTCTAGGCAAGCCCTTGGCTGCGGCGGCAGCCTTCTTCCCGAAGGCACCAGTGTTTTCCCCTTTTGTGGTTGTGCTGAGTATCCTGTGCAAACTCCAGGAGTGTTGTCCAGCTGGGTTCCTCAGGGAAAGTGACTCCCATTAGGGTAGGATCACCCTTTCTTCCCCACTCTCTTCATAACCTGGTTTTGTCACTTTCGGTTTACATTAGAGGAAGAAAGAGAGCTACAAAGCAGATAAACACTATCCTGTAACACATGCAGAAGGCTTAGACTCCAGTCATTATATGACTCCAGGTATGCTTTGATCCTACCATAAGCAGGAAAAAGTAACAGTGGTTTTAAGCAGATCCTGATGAGAAAAATGTGGTGAAAAATGATAGTGGCTGCCAGCACCCAATGCACTGGAACATGACCAAGGAAGAGGCATGTCTGAGGACCACAGTTTCTTTTCCCTGCTAGAACCAGTAGCAAAGGACTTCATTGGGGTTTTTTATCACTTTTTACCTTTCTCTCTCTCTTTTGTTTTTTTTTTTTTTTTTTTTCCACTCTAAGGTAACTTTGAGTTCAATGTCTACCATCAGCTACAGACCCTGCAACCACATCTTTCTGTGTGCAAAACTTCTCTTAGCATCTTTTGTACAACAACATGGTCAACATTCTCCAAGTTTTACCTTCTCCTCATTAAGACAGGAGGGGGACATATTTCTTCTGAGCTTGGCTCTTTCAGAGTGTTAACATCCCCACTGTAAAAGCAGCTGGTTCAGGTGGGCATGGTCCAGTTTTACAAACTGCAAATAAGCTACTGCCTAATCCAGAGGAGTTCTCAGAACATGTACTCAACAACAGCAAGCCACTTGTTTTTATTGCACTTGCAACTGTCCCTGCAGTTCATACCCAGCAAGGAACAGTGGCAGACAGATAGGCTATAAACTGACAAATTAATTACCTTTATTACCGTTTCTTCTTGACTGGAGATTATTCTAAAGTCTGATGTTGCTAATGATAATATACAGAAAAGCCATCCAAATAAAGTTGGTGAACATCAGAGACAATAAAACAACACAGGCTTGAGTTATGCACACATTCACTAATTTCTAGAAAATAAATGGACATCAGAATTCCCTGCAACTCAGTTTGTGGGCTTGAAAAAGATGCAGTACAGAAACAAGCTAAAACCGGAGAAAGAGCAACCTTTCACAAATGCTCTTTTATCCCATGCTGCACATAAAACTGAAGTTCATTTAATATCCATAACTAAACTTATCATATTTATCTTATACCTGTGAAGGAATTCCCTTCTTGTAAAAGAGATTTCTGGACGTTTGAATACTCTACTCATGCATAGAACAACTTCTGAAGCACAAGAACAGCACCAGTTTCTCCACCTCATTACATCAACATGAAATTCTTAAAATGCGCAAAACCAGAGGTCTCAAATTCAGCCTCTGCCATATGCTTTCTCTTTCCCAAGATTAAATAGAGCTAGTTTCTGCAATAAAGAGCTCACCTGAGCACATGCCCCAGAGCCTAGGTAATACCTTCCCCAGCTGCTCCCAGGCCCATCACTGGAGCCATCAGCCCACCCAATGCCCACCTGCATGAGCCTAAAGGAGGGCAGAGATACATGGGCAGGGGGAAGCCTAAACTATGGATACAGATGAAGGGACACCCTGCTCAGACCACTCCACAGCCCCAGGGCTGTCTCAGGTCAGCCTCAGCCCCTGCATCCATGTGTGAAACCCAGCAAGATGAGCAAACAGGACCAAAGTGTTTCCTGCCCAGGACAGGGGACACATTATGGGATACAGGTGTAGAACAAATCAGGATTGCACAGGAATTATGGGACCAAAGGCAAGGAAAGGGATGGATCTCTGGCAGGAACAACATTAGAAAAGAGAGGGATAAGAGGATAAACAGAGTTAGTTGCATGTAAACACATTGTTGGTTGATGCTCGTCCAGCCTTGATTAGCAGAGTTTGTCCCTTTTGTATTAAATGCCTTTCTAACTCTTTCTTGGGTGAGAGACTCCCTGTTCAGCATGTGTATGTGCCTGTAGGGGGTGCGAGTGCAGCAGCTGGAGTGAGAATGGGGCCTGAGGGTCACACACGGGTGGTGCTCCAACTGGTACCATTATGTGGATGTATGCTCACTATCAGACCTCAGCTCTCAGGAGAGGGAGATGAATCTCTACTGGTGATGCTCATGCTCGTGTGAGTGCTTCATGTTTACCTACAGCCAGGGTACGCAGGTTATGTCCTAAATAATAACAGGGGTCCTTCTACAGTTCAGTTAATAGAAGGGAGTGTGCTTGCACTAGTAGGCCACAAGCCATGGTAAGATAAGAAGTACTAGCAGGACAGGAGTCATGGGGGGAAGATAAGAAGTACATACTATGCAGACAGACACTGAAGGACAATGGAAAAGATAACAAGGAGAAACAAGCAGTGCTTAGTTTTATTGTGGGCAGCTGGATGCCTGCTTGTGTGGTGATTGATTCATAGTTTGTTGCTGAACCAAGATAATATGCGGTGGTGACCAATCAGTATGTACCACAGGAACACTGGATGGGCAAAAGGACCAATCTGTTTAAAACACGCAGCCTATGTGAACGAATATAAGCAAATGGCTACACAAAATAAATTGACATTCTGCTTGCATCAAGCTGTGTCCCGTCTCTCAATTGCAGCACCTGGCCACATGCGGGTGTGCTGTGAGGGCACAGGAACACACATGCAGCCTCTCTATTCCTGGGCTGCTGGGTTTGCATGGTTTCTCACCATGAGAAACAGAGCATCTTTGTTCTCCAGGAACATTATCATCAGCTCCTTTCATCCCTCCCTGACAAAAAAAAAGATTACACTCACACTCTTCACACTTGTCAGGGCTGCAAATACAAAAACTAGTTACCAGACTTTTCACAGGTAGCAAAATTTCCAAAGAAGCAGCTACATGACAAAATGGCTACATAACAAAGCTTCTAGCAATCAAAATGCATATGAACGTTAAAATATATTCCAAAAAATCGGTCCAGAGGCTCCCACTTCTCTCTGGCTGCTGCAGGGGAAAAGGGTCAGTGCTGCCCATCAGTCTCTGCTGCAAACAGACCAGTGCTGGTCAGAGTGAGCACCAAAGGAATCTCAGTGAGGTGACTGCTGGGGAACGTGCACTCATTTTGCAGACAATACCAGTAAGCTCAACGTAACTCCTGCTGACTTCTGTATGGGAAACATTAAGCTTGCTTAAAAAAAAAAAAAAAAGCAAAAAAAAAGAAAAAGCCAAGATGATACTTCACTACTTGTGAATTAAAAAAAAAAACAATTATTTTTGTGCCTTCTAAGTTAACAAATTTTGTTCTTATGCATTCCACACACATGACCAGTTTTATCACTCTTCTCCAGTGCAATATTCAATTGTTTAAAAACAGTGACATACAATGTGTGCAGTTAAAAAAAGGCATGTGATCTCTGTCATCTTTATTGTATAATTGACAAAGTTATACAAAACTCTTATTTAATTTTTCACACTGGGTAAAGTCTACTTGATAGATATGGTGTGAAACTTTCACCCACACAACCCCAAGTCAGAGGAAGAAACAGTGGCACAGCACAAAAGCAGGTCTAGTGCCCATTCCTGCCAAGGTCTACTAAAAAGAGGCAACATGTTGGTTTACTCTTAATATTGAAGAGAGAAAGGAAAACAGATTAAAAACAACATTTTGGGTCTTGCTAATAACATTTATTTTTCTAGGTCCATAATAACATTGGAAAAAGTTTGTAAGCATTTAAAATGACAGTATTAAGTAAGGATTCGGTAACAGCAAACAGGACTATAGGTAACCAAGTATCACCAGATGTAAGCTTCTATGGCTACCAGAGTAGCGCAGCTTATTACAACAGTGAAATGTTAATGTTCTGAAATCCCCTCTAATGCTATACAACAGACAACATTTAAAAACCATATGTGTTCCTAATAGAACTGTGTGAATGCTACAGGGTGCCAAAGCTATACATTATTCCATGAAAATTTGAGTATGAAATTTGTTTTTCTCACTTGCGTAGCTACAAAAAATTGAGAAATAGAAAATGAACACTTAAATTTTATCCACCAAAGTTAGTAAAGAAAGCACAGTTCTTTGGCGGAGACAACTGCTTTTATGGAGTCCTGTGAAAAGACTGCAGGAAACGGTGCATGTGTCTCAGGATTAACTAGTCCTCATTCAGCTGACACATCGCTGAATTTTCATTCCCATCTCTACATCTAACCTGATGCAAGCAAACCCATCTCCATCACTGTAACTTGTTCAGCTCTTCACTTTGAGCCAGCCTTGACCCTGAAGCTGCACCCTCTGGATCCAACTTTCTTCTGTTAAATGAAGGGTAAGCTCTCTTTACAATACACTCTCATGATTCTCCATCGGTGATTTCCTACAGCACATACGTACACTGAATAAGAAAGATGCTAGCGAACAGGTACTCTATAACTAGCCAAGAATTATCAGAAGAAGTCCAGGAGCCCCAGTTCTGTCATTTAATTAAACAGAAAAGAGATGGTGATTAGCAACTGTGGTATGTAACAAATTTAGAGGGGAAAAGTACCTTAACAGACATATACATGCAACATAGTTTAATAAGCGATTGGTATAAACTTTAGGCTCTAACTTCCTTCTGCTTTGCTGTTAGAAGTCCTAACTAATTAGAAATCCTCTAATACAATCCCTTTGGGTCATCATTATTAAATGATCAATCACACCCTAAAAGTACACAACCAATTGGGAATCTGTCAGTATCCCAAAAGCACTAATAGTAATTAATTCTTAAGTGGGAGGAAAAACAAAAATGAAAAAAAGGTATTTCAAGTTTGGCTTGCAGCATTCAAACTCTTTAATTGCCATGTCAAGCTTTAATCATAATTTCTACAATATCTGGCTAAGCAGTGGCTTCTAGAAAAATACATATCACTACAGCAATTATGTTCTTGATGGAAAATCATTATGAGAACATGCCAACAGCAAATTCTGTTGGTTTTCTGTATCTATGCACCAGAGCAAAGATACAATAAGATGTGAAGACAGGTATAGGGAACAAGAATATTACTGAACAGAAGGAATACAAGAAAAAATTCTAGAAATATCAGAAATGTGTATTCAGTGTAAGGATATTGATAAGCACTTGACTTCAGTTATCCATGCCTTATACTTCAAGTAGGAGTTCTCAACAAAATCATGACCAGGCATGAACTGTAATGCAGAACATATGGCTCTGACCACATCTGTACCAGAAATTTTCTGAGACCTCTGGCAGCTCAATGAGGTACAGCTTCTCATCAGGTAACCCCATATCCTAGGCTCCTAAACTTCTTTAGAGTTTAGCCTGTTTGTGTCTCAATTTTTGCTCCCATAAATGGTATTTATATATTTTGCTCCCATAAATGATATTGCTACCTTTCTCCTCCTGCAATGGAAGGAACCCCCAAAAAATGTGGGAGAAGCCTGTGGATACTGAGCATTGCAAGGTCTATGCTCTTCTCCAAGATCAACTGTGAGCAATTTTAGAAGGTGTGTCAAGTGTTACTTTCTCCTTAGAAATGTAAGTTTACTAATTACATTTGCTATCACAAGAATACTCTGGGTTATAAACAAGTCACAACTGAAGCCATCTTGTAGAAAGACCATACTTACAGGTCATATGAGAACTTCTTCTGAAGGTTAGTCTGGTTCTTCTGAAACCAATAAACATCCAGCTGTAGCTTTCCATATTCTGTCTGTAACTCTTTCAAGTGTTCTGTCCAAAACAGGATTAAAACATATATAAAAATATACCCACACAAACATACCCACATATATTACAGCAGAAGTGTCAAGCAACAGGCTTGCTCACCCATCATGCTACTAAATTTTGCATACAATAACAGTTGAATACTTTGCATAACAGTTGAATTCATTCATCAAAGATGCACAGGATTGAGTAAGGACAGCCTTCCAGCCTAAAATATTAACACAAATGGTGTAACAGTTTTCTGACCTCCTTTTTTTCATAAGGAATTCTCCAACTTGTTTGCAAACCCTTACTCTGCTAGACTTCAGAGCAGGAAATCTTTAGGTCTGTGAAATATTAATCAGAAAATAGTATGAAAGGGCGTTCATGTATATTAGCCACCTAAAGACAAGCTTACAATGCTTCTGAGAATAATACACAATTTACAGTTATGTTCCTCAAAACCAGGCACCTATGATTTATAGAGTTTTCTGCTAAACAGAAAGCTCTGTGTAAGGGCATCAGAAGAAGACACCACAATGTATTTACTTGTTTTCAGAACTTAGGATCCATTCCTCAGACTTCCTGAGGAATAAATTGCTAACAATAATTTTGAAGTACCAATATTAATAGAAATTAATTAGACCAAGTTTTCTTATTTAATACAAAAGTTTGTGAATTCTCTTCATGCCAAAATGCATGACCCAAAAACCTCATGCAGAAATGCAAGAATACACTGCAAAAAGTAGAATGAAGACTAAATATAACAACAATACACACAAAAGCTAGTTTTATTCCATACTGGTTTACATCATAAGGGTCAGGAGTCTTTTGTCAAGCACTATATAGACAAATCCCTCTACTGTCTGACATTTCACTGAACTGGAATTTTGCAGATGCAGGATCTAAGTTACTGCAGCTCCTGCACCATCTCCATGACTTGAAGAAAAGCAGCATTCTCAGAAGACACGAGACTAACGCAAGTTTTACAAACAGGAGCCAGAAAACACAAACAAGTGAGATACAGAGGGCTATACCTACATACCTCGTAGATTCTGGATCAGTCGTTCATTTACTGTGATGTTACTCATTAGCACTGCCTGGAAGAAGCAAAAGAGAAAACAATGTTATAATTGCAAAGGACCTGTGTTACCATTAACATTATAAACACCACCACCAAAGGCACTTGTTAAAAAATCTTTTTTTGGTGAAGTGCTGGGTTACAGACAAACACAAAACTTTTAGCTACACTAGAGATTTACTATTGCAAACAACAAGCACTCTCTTTATCCCAGATTTCCCAATAAACGGGGAGGGGAAGCACAGAAGATACTACTGCACTTAATTAAAAAGAGGAGGAATTCAGGGAGTCCACTACTAAAATTGCTGGCTGCTTTATTCTGGTTTGATTTCACAATTGCAGTCACAGCCAGATTCACTGTATCTATCCCCTGAAGGAAGAATACAGTGTACCCCAGCTTGTTATCAACTACCCTCCCAACAGGCAATCAATACACCTGCATTCGGGCATGCAAGGGTGAGCTACAAAAGCACGAGTCACAGTCTATAAGGGAATTCTACGAAATCATGGTATCTCTTTTGTAACTATCCTGTCCCTCATTTTGATCGGGAAGTGGTAGAGTGACTTTCTTCCATTCCCTCACTTTGCCGTCCCTCTCATTCTCAAGAGGGAATCAACGTAAGAACATGTTCTGGCCATTCTTTCATCAATCAACCAACAAATTTATATATACGTGTCCCAAAACACCTGAATATTGACAGAACTAAGACAAGTGTAAAGGAAATTAATTCCTCTGAGTCAAATGTCAGGCTAACTCAGATTCGTATTTAACATTTTGAAAGTCTGGTGTGGAAAAGTCACTTAAGGCTACAAAAAGATGAGCTTCACTGACCCTTCAGAAACCATCCAGTCCAGTCTTAGGAGTGTATTTCTTATGCTCACTGCCAGCTTCCTTCTTATTCTTCTCCCAGGAAACCCAGTGTTCCGCAGGAGTTCCAGATCACGACATATCAAGCCCCCACTTTCCTGAAGTTTCTGCTCAAGTACTGATGTGTTCCTTAAGCCCAAAATGCAAAGAAATAAACACATCCATTCTGTCTGCCCAGGTCACACTGAAGCACTGAAATGCTGCCAGGCCCTTTCTTCACAAAAATCACACTAGTAAGTGCAGCTTGGTTAGGAAAAGTGACATGTTCAATCAATCTGAGCAGGCCAGCACATAGCAAGGTGATGGATTTGGCTTCTGTTGACCCTTTAAATAGCCACAGTTCAAAGAGGCAATCATTCATGTGTTGATGAAGAGGCAGCTGTTTTCAGCCCAATAAAAGAAATATTCCTACACCACTCTATACACACAGCCAGTCCACGAACACCACTGCGAAACCTTCGAGAGCAAAGGCTCCTTTGTTAAAAAGGAAAAAATGATAATAACAAACTTAGGATTGTTTTGTACCTGTTGTCTCCTTTCTCATAGGACAGGTNTTTTTGACAGATATTCTGAATTCCTTGCCAAAAAAAAAAAAAAAGGGGGGGGGTGTGTGTGTGTCTGGATTTGTTTTCATTTGTTTATTGGGGAAAGGAAGCTAATGTTTTGATGGAAATGCCAAGTTTTGCTAATGCATGAGCAACATAATCAGGTTGTTCCATTATTATCTCCTTCAGGTTTTCCAGCATTGGCCATTATCAGAAACTGGAAAAACAAAATCAATATGACCTGTAACGTTAAGTTCTTACAGTTTGTTTTGTTGAGGTGTGGGGATTTTTTCTTAAAATGAAACTTCCAGATACCAGGACCACCTATTTGACAGGACACCAGGCAAGGGTTAAATGTTTTGTGCATTAGGACAATAATAACTGTGATTAACTGAAGTGAATAAAGTGACATGCCATGTGAAAAAGACTCCTTAAACACAACAAAGGAAAAAAAATAACAAAACAAAAAACCCAACCAAAACAAAAAAACTCAACCAACAATGCCTTGGTCTTTCTGGATTTCATATAAAACTTCCTTTTGGCAATGCCACACTTACTTCCCCGAATTTGTGAGTCAAAGTCCACAGGAAAAAAACTCCTGCAAATCTACTTAGCTGTTTAACTTGAGCAGGAAATACTGTTTAATAATTCACAGGGCAGCAGTCCAGCTGCCAGCTTGCAATCCAACTGTATCGATAATGTCAGGTTTTCTGCTCTTCCTCCTGTCCTCCAAGTGATAACTCATCTTCACCTCATGGCTGTGAATTAGGTTGACATTATTTTCTTTTGGGGTTTTGCACTGGTCAAGAAAGCAAGCTGACAGGAAACAGTCAGCAAACACATGCTAAAATTCCGTTCTAGGAAGAAACTTGAGTTTTAAATCTCACTCAGCGCAAAAATCAATACTAATGATCCCTGGAGTGAGAACCTACCTTTCAGAAACTCACTGTATCACAAGTTGATCTTTTGTGACAAAGTAACTCTGTAACATAGAACCAGCTTGTTATATTTGCAAACATTTCTTGCATGGAAGTCCTTGGGACTGTCACAGAAGAAAAGCCAGCCTCCTTATTAGAGTCAACGGTGAGAACAGAAGGTTTTCAGAAATCAAAAATTAAAAAGCCATGCTTGCCACTAGCAATGACAGAAAAACCTTGCTCCAAGTGAACAGCAAATATTTTAATGACAACTGTCAGAGGTGTATTTGGTTTTTCTATTCACCACAGAATGTGACAACATAAGTCATACTCCACTTAAGAAACCAAAGGTATTGTTAAAAAAAAAAAAAGAAAAACCCACCCAAAACATAATGCAGAAATACCTGTGAGGAAACTTTTGAGAGAAATTATTTCAAAGCATATGTTCTGAGCTCATATTCTGAACTATGTACATGCAACTAATGCCTTACACCGTTGTCTCCATAAACATATTCCCTGGAGGCATAACTACAATAATTCCTTCAGCATTTGCTACCGTCATAAATCAAGCTAACCCAAACCCACTGAACTGACATATGCTCTTTCTAATGCTGACTGCACATGTTGTATATAAAAGCATAATGAGACATTCCAGTAGGAAAAAGGGATAAAATGTCAAAGAGCTTGATAAGACCAAACACCAGTTTCAGAACTAAAGCCTAAGAAAAGAGACTTTGCATTCACAAATATAGCTCTCACAAGGAGATAAACATAAGCCACAGCATCAGTAAATCAGCTGCTAAGAACAAAACCAGCTGGGAACAAAGCAAGCTGGAAGGGTAAGATTTATACATGCGGAAACGATCATTCATAATTCATGAGAGAGAAGAAGGGCACCTATTTCATGACTAACTCAAGCTGATCAAAGTCCTTACCACAAAGTTAAGGAGCAGTTCTGCCTTGCATGGT
Organism: Pedionomus torquatus; assembly: GCA_013398155.1. Classification (NCBI taxonomy): domain Eukaryota; kingdom Metazoa; phylum Chordata; class Aves; order Charadriiformes; family Pedionomidae; genus Pedionomus; species Pedionomus torquatus. The sequence continues at coordinate 13,311 of VZRU01017518.1, read as the reverse complement.
CCTACTGCTCTCCACCACCATGCTGGAAGTGCAGCACAAGACATATTTTGATTATCTGTTGTTCATTTCTTAACTATATCTCATGTATGCTTCAGTGGAAGAGCAGCAATTGAAGCAAGCCTAATACAAATTTCAAGCACCAAACGGAGCAGACATTGTTCATTTAAACCTATTTCTCACTGAGCTGAATTCAGAAAACACGGACAATTTGCATCCTCAATAAAGGGAAAAAAAACCCAAACAGCCAAACCAAACAACCAAACAAACCAACCACAAAAACCAAAGCACCCTCTAAACAAAACCAAAAGCACGACCTTATTCCTAAACAGTGATCTGTGAACTGGTAAAAATCAGGGACTCCTTTGTTTCACATCTTCTCCTAAAAGCAATCTAGATACTTTTGTTTGTTTGTTTGTTTTGTGATGAAGGACACATGCACTATGGCACATACGTCAAAACTGCAGAAACCACCAAAATTGTAACATTAACAATTTCTTACATGTTCGGTGGAAGTGAGAGAAAGTTAACACATATGAATAACAAATTACTTTTACTGGTGCAGGGCAACAGCAAGTGGATTGGAAAAAATAAAGCCTGTGCAGCTACAGGACTTTCATGACTGTGTTATAGCTAATTAAAACCCAAATAGTAGACAGTGTAAACAAATCAGAATTGTATGATGAAAGAATATTAATATAAAAGCTGTAAAGGTGTATATAATGTACTTCCTATTTTCCTTTCTTTCCATTCATTTTGCTATGAAGACTCAGAAACGTTCCAGTTAACGTGTAGCTTAGGCTACACATACTCTGAATTTCCACTCTCAGGGTACCTACAGTGCAGCGAGTCCCAGACTGTCTTTTGGTTTTTTTCTTCGCCATGTAGAAATGGTAACACTGTGCTATGGTGAGTGGGACACAAAGCAAGGCTTGCTATTCCTTAAAGCTTGTTCAAAACAAGAAGATGGAACACTTTGGTTTAAAAAACACAAACAAAACACACACAGGCACCTTCTCTTTTTCATAGCAGGCTTTCTTCTCTCTTCCCTATGACCTAGTGTCATTCCTTTCGAGCAGAGCCAACTCCCTGCATACCGATAGGTATTTTGTCTCTGAAGGCTGTGCTGGGAATTGAAATTTTCCCAGAGGGAGGGGATCCAAGAGCAGCTGTGGCCGATGTTAAAAGACACTGAGCAACAACAGGACAGTGAAGTGCTTCACATATAGCACACAAAGCTTAGCTCCTCTACTCAGTAAAGCAAGATGTGGGCTGGGAAAGAATTACATAAATCCAAAGAAAATTACAAGCTACAAAAGCATGTTCTAGCAGTTGAAAATAAGAAAGATTACACACATTGTTCTCCTGCTACACTCATCAAAAAGACTACCGTGGCTGCGTATATCCCAGAAGCTACGAGTCCTGAATAACAACCATGTAGAATATTGTTCTTTAGAAAATTGCTTACAGATGAGAAACTGCCCTCTTGCACTCCTGATTCCTTATCTGTTATTGCTAAAAGTTTGCATAAGCTCTCTTGAGCTCTCCAATTTATTTCTGTATGGAATTCCAGAAACCATTTGCTAAATCTGCATTAATCTTTAAACATTGAAGCAGATTTTTTAAAAGCAGACTGATGACAGAAGTGTTTTATATACACTCGGACCTAGGAGAATAATTATGACAGGAATTTCCCAGGATGCCAATGCCTCAGTGACTGTGAGCCCACTGAGTGTATTTCAGGCTCTGACTACCTCCTGCCTTCTATGTCCTTGTCCTTCAAGGAGCACAGAGAGAGTCTGACTAGGAAAGAAAGCAGATTTACCTCAAAGCAACTACCACACTGCCATCAACAATTACTTTAATATGGCAAGTATCTTATTAGTGTATTTGTAAAACTAAATCAGTGGCATAATTATTCTTTATCAGCAGAATAATAAAACACAGTGAGCAAACATGAAATGCAATTAAGATGGGTCTTGAATGTCACACGAGAGTTGTTTCTAATAATGAGTCCAGATTGTGAAATTTTGTTCCCACATATAGATGTCTTCTATAATGAGAAGAACTGTAATTTTACTTTGAAAAAGAGAGTGTTCCGAGACAGACCATTCACTCCCACAGAGCAGGTGGAAGCATTCAATTTTTCTTTAAAAACAAGAACTAAACAAAATCCCATTTATCACTCAAAGATCTATCTAATCAGTTAAACATCTTATATTACTTGTAAAGCAAATTCAGAGACTCAGGCTCTGGATTAGGACTAGGATTAGGTAAATACTTGCTGCTAATCCCCATGGGGTAAATAAAGTTCAGTTCAAGGATCAAGCTTCCTATAACCAGAAAAGGTGACCTCATTACTTGCCTCCCATGAATCCTGGATTCCAATGGAATCCATGGAGCCGACAAACCAAAGATACACATGTGCGTATACAAACATGTGTGTATGCACATAAGAATATACAACATGTGCTTGCACATGGATATAGATACCGCTTCTGAGTGGTTTCGTGTGTATTTTTTTTATACTCCACATCTCTCTGTGGAACAAACTCTGATTCCAGACAGCTTCTTCAGATCAAGGTCTTCTGTGAGGACAACTAGGGTCTGCCTGCCTTGCCTGCCACCACATCAGAGGCATTCCTAAATTAGAGTGAATGAATCCATGCCAGCTTGGCTGATGGCATCTTTCGACAAACACACAGGTTCCCAGTGAAACAACTCTCCCTATTCTTAAATCACAGAGTTGGAAAACAAAAACCACTTGTGCAGAATATTTGCTTGTGTTTTGCAACAAGAGCAAATTTTGAATTTGCCACACGAAGTGGGGTACAGACGACACATACATGCTCATCCTACCACTTCAGATTCAGAGGCACGCTCTTCTCCAGTCACAAAAAACTAATTTCCTGTCTGCTGCTTTTATCTAATGCTTCGTGCAACATCAACTCCTGGGGTTTCAACAGCAAGCTTCATAGACTGCTCCATTACTAACAACTGCAGTTTAGGATGATGAAAGAAGAAATAACTATACTAGTTTGCCCCAAAAGCCACCTTGCCCAGCATTCTTGTCTCTAACACTGGATGCCAAACGAACACCAAGGCAGCCATAAAGCAGAGTATTTTCTCAAGATACTTCTTGCTGAGAAATGCTTGGAGCCAGAATGAACATCTTTGTATTGGGTGGTGGGGCAGGTGTTTGTCCAAGGTTACGCAGTTACTTTTTCATGCACACAGACCCATTGCAACTGAGCATTATTGATGTCACACACATGTGGCTTCAACAACTACTGTATGAAGAACACTTCTG
>VZRU01017514.1:127154-138887 GCA_013398155.1 Pedionomus torquatus | reverse complement strand
GGTCCCTTCCAACCTAGGGGATTCTTTGATTAATGGCAAAATATAGGCTTGATTCTTGCCTGACCTTCTAGGGTTTAGATGGATTTCCCACAGCAGGTGGGAAAACAGCCTGTTTGCTGTTTGCGAGTCATAGCAGAAAGTAGATTTTCATTTTCAGAAAAGAAAATAAACAATCTGATTATCTGCAAGCTTGTGGAAGATGCCAACTAGCGAATTTCAAGCATCATCCAGGTCTCCTGGTTTGTCACGTGAAATACCTCGTGTGCCATCTAGTTAGGGAGGCCTGAGGTGTCAAATGAAACAACACGAAATCATAAGGCAAAACTTTTGGCAGATTTGAAATGTGTATTACATCCTCTGTGCATGGAAGCAGGAGGCTGAGTTCTGGATGAAGGGCAGTGTTAGTGCCATGGCAATCTCCGTACCCACTCGTAGTCTACTGGAAGCCATCGTGGTACTGATTGTCCGGGTATCATAAAGCAGGGACCAGTCTCCCAATTAGTCATAGATGGCTACATGGTTTTGTGATGTTAATATCTCTCTGGCAGAAAGGTAGCTAGGTATTAGAGCAATGGATTTGCATTAATAATGTGGGATCAGAATGCTCCATTAGAATAAAATAGTGGAGATAACTACAGATAATGGTTGTTAGGTCTTCCAAGTGCCTCCTTCAAACATCAGCTCTCATGCTAAAGGACTGAGCTTTCTCTGCTGGATAAGAGGTGGGCATCCTGAAATCACTGCAGATGATGGTTGATAGGTCTTCCGAGTGCCTCCTTCAAGTCAACTCTCATGCCAGAGGACTGAGCTCCATCTACTGGATAAGAGGTGAGTGTCCTGAAATCCCTGCAGATAATGGTTGATAGGTCTTCCAAGTGCCTCCTTCAAACATCAACTCTCATGCCAAAGGATTGAGCTTCATCTGCTGGATAAGAGGTGAGATCGCTGTTGGTCTCTCAGACATGGTGCTACCACCGTACTTGGTACAGTGGGATGGTTCTTGGAAGATTCCTCAAACCAGAAAAGCAAGTGGCTTAAAGGTTCCTTAAACTTTGCTGGCATTATTGATGTGTTTTTGAGGAATTATGCAATGGGCAAAGAGGCAAGACAAGTTTCCATATATGTTTGTGATAAGCCAGGGATCACGATAGTCAATGAGAAGATAATCTGAAAACCAGCAATGCACCTTTTTGCTGTTATCCTGTAGAAATAAAAACACCTCTGGAATATCAGACTACAGTGAGAAACATCTTTTTATCTTTGATGTCTCAACTAGTTAAATGCAGGATTTGGAGTGGACAGAAGCTTTTTCAGAAGAGAGTTATTTTGAGCAATAGTCTTCCTCGTTAGTGGGAACCTTTCCTGGGGCATCGCAGTAGAAAATAGATATTGTCTAGAAGAAGTGGCCTTTCTATTTCTTTTAGCTTGGTGGGCGTGGGAGGGAGTTTGGTTGGTTGGCTCTAATGTTCTAGTTGATTATTGCATGTGGGTATTATGCTTACATAAAGGCAAAGCATGGCTGATAGGTGTAGAGGGAATCTTGACTGGTCATTTAACGTGGCCACAACTCTAGTAACATTTCTGTTTGTCATGATTCAACACACATAAATAATTCTTCTAAGGAAGAAAGGTAATATCTGTTTGTATTTAAGTGGCAGGGATAAATGTTTCAAAAATATCTCTTTGAATATCATATTGGATCCAAATAAATATAAAATCATAAAATATTCATTCTTTCAGTTTATAAAATTTAAATAGATTTTTTTGTACTTTTACGTGTATAATTCGTGACATTTTAAAATGAATCTCTTTTCGAAAGATTTGTCGAAATCCTCAGGTTTTGACACCTACAGTTGTGGATGCTGGGGGTTTACAGCAACATTATCAAAGAAGTATTTTAGTCTTTAAGTGAAGTAAAACTCTCTAATACCTCCTTACATGGACAGAAATTCTTTTGTCCCAAAAAATCTTTTAAGATTAACATTCTTCTGTTGTTCTAAGATGTCTGTAAAATACTTTGTGTTAATATACCCACTAAATATTTCCTAATAGTTTTCACGTATATGTAAAATGTATTTCGTTTTTATATAACCTTGTATATATCATGAAACTGAGTGAAGGTGTAGGTATTTTAAGTAAAATATTTTATTTGGTTTAGACAGAAAAAAGTTCTAAAACTTGAATAAGGTTAATGCACTCAGTCTTACTAAACGAGATATATAAATCAGAGTAACTTTAGCAATCATATACCTAGACCAGTTATTTACTAATTTGTGAAGTCAGATGAACTTTGAAAAGTAAAAAAAAAAAAAAAAAAAAAAAAGATTTATTACTATAAGGTATTGCTTCACTTTCTGAAAATGCTCAAGGTAATAATAAATAAATGTGGACCTGTTGGAATGGGTCCAGCAGAGGGGCACCAAGATGCTGCGAGGGCTGGAGCACCTCTGCTGTGAGGACAGGCTGAGGGAGCTGGGGCTGTTCAGCCTGGAGAAGAGAAGGCTCCGGGGAGACCTTGGAGCAGCCTTCCAGGATCTGAAGGGAGCTCCAGGAGAGCAGGAGAGGGACTCTTGGTCACGGATGGGAGGGACAGGACAAGGGGGAATGGTTTTAAACTGGAAGAGGGGAGATTTAGATTGGATATCAGGAAGAACTTCTTTGCTGTGGGGGTGGTGATGCACTGGAAGAGGTTGCCCAGAGAAGCTGTGGACACCACATCCCTGGAGGGGTTCAAGGCCAGGCTGGATGGGGCTTGGAGCAACCTGGTGTGGTGGGAGGTGTCCCTGCCCAGGGCAGGGGGGTTGGAACTGGATGATCTCTGAGGTCCCTTCCAACTCTAAACATTCTCTGATTTTAAATAAATAATTTCAACTCCTGTAACAAGTTAACATATCGAGTTAGCCAGGCATCTGATCAAAGTTAACATTATCTGTGTAATGTATAGTAGATAAGTGTTGTACTGTCAGGTAGATTACCCTTCTTCATAAAGGATTCCTTGCATGAGACTCGAGTTTTATGGAAATTTTAGCATTCAAAGCATTTTTGCTGTCTCAGTAGATGAATAACTTTTCTAAGAGGAAGTAGAAGATATATTTCTTCTGTACTGACCTTGTGGCTTTCAGAATTTCCTCCAAAGCACATAAAATTGCAAAAGTTTTCTTAAATTGAAAAGAAACCCAGAAGCTGATTACAACTAAGGGAACCCTGAGGTGAAGACCAGACACATGGCTTCGTCCAGAGATATTGGGAGGATGCACGGAGATGATCTGCTCGTGTCCCTGCCAGACCTGACAGAAGGAGCTCCTTTTAAGGAGGAACCTAGAACCAGTACACTCAACTGGTACCCAGAAGATAATCCAATTGTCCATTTCAGAGCAAATAAAGGCAGCTGAGAATTTTTGGCCATTCAAGTAGGAGTCAACCAAAGGTTAGCAGCACTACTTGGGGTACGCAATTTGCTCTGCTGCTTTTACTTGTCTTATAGAAGCTGTAATTCAGTGTACAACTGAAGGAAAACAGAAATTTAAATCTTCTTCATAGAGAAAAAAGAGCTCAAGCTGCAGTGATCTAAATGGAATGGAAGGGCTTGTTTTTTTAAAAAAAAAGTCCATACAAGACCAGTTAAATACTGATGCCAATTCTGATTAGTTGCCCTGCTTATATCCCTGGCAGAAAGTGAAAGGTGTCGTTATGCTGAAACCAGATGAGAAAAAAAGAAACGTCATGGGCATTTATCTGCACGTAGGACAACGCTCGTCATTTTTTCCCAGCCTGGAAATGAAGTACAGGCAGTTTTCAAGATCTAATAGGATCTGACATATTAATTACAGGGTTGTTTTTGTTTTCCGGTTTTAATTTCAGGGCAATAGTAGTTCAAGCATAAATTTAACTAAGAGCTCTGTTTTGGCAGGTCCTATTGCTCCTGGCACATCAGTGTAATAAAGCTGGATCTTAATGAAACTGGAGACAACTTGGGCAGTAGCTCTGCACTTGATTTAGAGATGGCTTGAAAGCGAACGCAGCAGAAAGAGTTTTGCTGGGGGAATGTTTGGAGCTTACCCATTTCAAGTATCTAATGATTTGATCTCTCTTTCTGTGGCACTAGCACGTTCTTTGATGCGGTGCGATGCTGCAGATTCTATCTAATTTCTTCCATACCAAGAAAAAAAAATAAAATAATTGTCCTGAACACAGTAAAAACAACAGGCTAGAGGTATCTCCATACAGCTAGGCCCACATCCAAGTCAACGAGGCTGTATTTTTTTAATCGATGTATTGCTTTTTACTAAAAACAACCCCCTAAAAATGCAGATTTCCTCAAACTACTTTTTTTTTTTGGTATAAGAATATCATTTTGGTATGGAAATGGTTTCACTTCAGCAATCGCTTGGGTTAAAATGAAGCATTTTGTGCTAAGCTTTGAAGTCTTGATAGGTTGCAGTGACTGTTTGTGAGGAAATTAAGATAAGTAGGGAATCTGTAGCTCGGAACTCTGAGAATGCCTCTCTTGATCCTGCTATGATGAAAACCACGGGGACTAAGACTCCCCCAAACCCTGGCTATTTAGAATCATAGAATGGCTGGAGTTGGAAGGGACCTTGAAGATCATTGTGTTCCAACCCCCCTGCCCTGGGCAGGGACACCTCCCACCACACCAGGTTGCTCCAAGCCCCATCCAGCCTGGCCTTGAACCCCTCCAGGGATGGGGCAGCCACAACCTCCCTGGGCAGCCTGTTCCAGTGCCTCACCACCCTCACAGCAGAGAATTTCTTCCTCAGATCTCATCTAAATCTCCTCTCTTCCAGTTTAAAACCCTTCCCCCTTGTCCTATCACTACACTTCCTGACCAAGAGTCCCTCTCCAGCTCTCCTGGAGCTCCCTTCAGATCCTGGAAGGCTGCTAGAAGGTCTCCCCGGGAAAGGAGCCTATTTCCTGTGGCTAATTTAAGCCTATTTCCTGTAGGCTAATTTACGTGGAGTTTGTACTGTGCTTTACTGAAACTTTCTGTGGAATTTCTACAGTTGCGTAAGCTGTCACTGCTGAGGACTCGAATTTCTGTGGAATTTAAGTGCCAATTAATGCACTTCCTCGGTTACGTCTAAGCTCACCTGCAGGTACACGGTGTGTCCAGCCTGTCATCCTGGTGACCACTCAAAACAGGCTAGAGGACACACCGTCACACTTCAGCTCTTATCTGGATCACATCCTCTGGGTTCCTTTCTGGTCAAGAATCTAGGAGAGTGTTGTTCTCTGGCCAGATCAGGTTCTCGTGTAGAGACTGAAGCTTATCGAAGCTGCCATCAGCTAGACCTCGAAATAAGGCTCTAAAGCTCATTTCCAGGATCTGAAGGGAGCCTGCAGGAGAGGAGGAGAGGGACTCTGTCAGGGAGAGCAGTGATAGGAGAAGGGGTAATGGTTTTAAACCCGAAGAGGGGAGATTGAGATTGGATATTAGGAAGAACTTCTTTGCTGTGAGGGTGGTGAGACACTGGAAGAGGTTGCCCAGAGAAGCTGTGGCTGCCCCATCCCTGGAGGGGTTCAAGGCCAGGCTGGATGGGGCTTGGAGCAACCTGGTGTGGTGGGAGGTGTCCCTGCCCAGGGCAGGGGGGTTGGAACTGGATGATCTTGAAGGTCCTTTCCAACTCTAACCATTCTATGATTCTGTTTTTCCTTCTTGCCCTTTGCATGATAAATCTCGCGATGTGCACATGCAGTCCTGCCGTGATGAGAATAAAAGTGGCATTCTTCAAGAACGCTTGCAAGAGAAGATGGCATTTGTTCTCTGCAGACCAGAGACAAAATATGACATTGGGGGAAAAATTCAGACGATCTGTTGGGATTCCAACCCATAGCCTTTGGAACTGGGAGAGATGTCGAAGCAATAACTGTAAGAAGATGTCACTAGCAATATATCTTAAATAATAACAAATTCTATAAGAACCTTTATTTGCTGAAAGCTTTGCCTCCCGCAACTACCAAATTTGTCTCATGTTGGTCATTTGTCATTGAAAATGTGTGAGAGACCTTAAAAAATACAATTTGCAACTTCTTATCTCAGTTCTGTACTGGGAGCGTAGAAAGATAGAGCAATTAAAAAACATGTTCCGTGGCTGAAATTTCGTGGTTTGAATTTAAATTGGATTTCAAGATCAGGGGAAATAATGTAATAATGAGTGTTAGTATGCAGAAAGTCATAGAAAGTTAATGGACTTTAAAAACTGACACATTACTCTAGAAGAGTCATTAACACAGTCCTTGGCTTCGTAAGAGAAATAACTAAAGGTAGATGCATTGAATTAATTAGAGGAAGGAACTCCCAGCGCAGAGAGATATATGTAAGGAATAACAGGGCTAAACTATGAATTAAAGGAAGAAAATAGACTTTGTTTAAAAAAAAAGAAAATTATTGAATTGAATGTGCTTTGATAAAATTAACCCCCTTCTGTTTAGGTGCAGAAGATTTTGAAACTCCTTTTTTTTTAAAATCTTCTGAAATTTTCACTTCTGAAATTGAATGACACAGTATCAAAGCTTTAAAATTTTTTTTCAGTTACCCCTAGAACTCTGTTTGAAGGAAGAGGTGACACCGGAGTAACATATCTGCGTGTTTGATGCTAGTGTTCCCCAATCTCAAGAGATTTCAATTAATATACCTGAAAGAGAAAATTACTTAGCTGTGATTTTGCTTCTTAAAAGATGTCATTATATTGGTACTCGTCCAAGCTCAGAACTCTGCCACGGGAGCTGGAAGGACCGTACCTGTTCTATTAATTTAACCGGAATAAATCCGTGCTGTGAAAAGCAAAGGTGTCGGTACCACCCTAATGTTTTACAATATGAAATAGTTTAGGGTGAATTAATTTGGGAGGTTTAATGACAAAGTTCTGAATTTTGTTGTTTAGGATTCACAATGACATACAGAATATACACCACCTGGAAAGGTAAGGCAAATTATCAAAATATAGCAAACTCACTTGTTAGTCCCTTGTACTCTCAGACACTCCTTTTTGAAATTGATGGTTACTTTCCTAATTTTAATAGGGCAGAAAAAAAAGGGAAACATAAACTCATTTTATTCAATAATTCTGCAAATAATCTAGTTAATGATCTCACAGTCTATTAACAATCAAATTATATTATGCATACAGAATTTACTACCACCAACCGCTGTTTTCAGAATGAATCCTGACACCTGGTAAGAGCATGAAATGCAACTCTGGATCAGAAAGAATAAAGCAATAATTAAGCCATGAATCACAGAATGGTTAGAGTTGGAAGGGACCTTCAAGATCTTCCAGTCCCACCCCCTGCCCTGGGCAGGGACACCTCCCACCACACCAGGTTGCTCCAAGCCCCATCCAGCCTGGCCTTGAACCCCTCCAGGGATGGGGCAGCCACAGCTTCTCTGGGCAACCTCTTCCAGTGCCTCACCACCCTCACAGCAAAGAAGTTCTTCCTAATATCCAATCTTAATATCTCCTCTTCTAGTTTAGGAAGAAAATTCTCCTTTTCTAGTTTTGGAAAAAAATACCCATAAAAACTATGTATATAAGTATGATATATATCATATATATAACAAAATGATACATGCTTTTGATCATAGATATTATATAAATAGCTTGTTTCAGAAGTCAGGCATTCAGACTCACCAAGAAAGTAGGAACAGAGTGTAAACAGAAATGTGAAATGGCAAACAGAATGCCATCAGAGCTTGGCAACTCAGCACAGAAGGTGATAAGTGCAGAATTATATGTGAGATAGTTAAAATTGATTAGCTGAATAAAATTTCATTATATGTGACAAAATGATAAAGAAGGTTAGATCTTCCCTCCAGCTCTTCTACAATTCCCTTTTAATTCTGACCTTAAGCTCCAAGCAGTTACAGAAAACCTTGCAACACCTGAGAGCCATTTCAATTCCGTTCTACTGCTGATGGCCCAACTGAAAGGCAAGGAAGGCCCCTTAATCTTCTCAGGGGTGCTGTGATGACATGCATGAAAAGTAAGCACAGTCGTGTCATCAGCATGAAGAAAGTTTTTCAAGCAAAAAGAATCTGAAACAGAGAGAAATAGATAGATAGATAGATAGATAGATAGATAGATAGATAGATAGATAGATAGATAGATAGATAGATAGATAGATAGATGTTTAATAGAGCATTAAGCTTTTGGTGGTGACCTAATGGCAAACCATAAGATAACTCAAATAGAGACCAACCTGAAATTTAACAAGTTTTAAAAACCAGAGGAAGATATAAAAAGAATAGAGAGCGCACACAGAGTTTAAAACTGGAAAGGTCATGAAATAACCTGTAATGAAATGAAATGAGACAGGTTATCTAAATTATCATGTCATGATCTCGTTTCAGATCTCCATTCTGTATGTCAAAATTACCTCCCACAAATGGAAAGGTTTCAGAGATATGTTAGAAGAACATAGTTTGTCCAGTCAAAATTCCCAGTACAGTCAGTTATGATTTTAGAGTCATGGAATGGTTCAGGTTGGAAGGGACCTTAAAGACCATCCAGTCCCAACCCCTGCCTGGGGGAATTGGGAACCCCTCCCACTAGACCTGGCTGCTCAAAGCAAACTGGACTTGAACCCCACCAGGGATGGGGCAGCCACAGCTTCTCTGGGAGGGGAGAATTGATCAGTAACAAAACTTACCCCTATTTAACTAAGGATCTGAATTTTCTTTAATTCGTACAGGCAAAGTGGATACTGTGATGAAACACCTGGAAGAGAACATCGGTCCAGTTTACATCGTTTGAAAATCAGCCACTGCCCAACAGTGTGAAAATTCCTATGTTCTCTTGCTTCCATTCCTGGAGAATTAAATAGCTCATACTTCATACATGTCCTTGCAGGTAAGAGATATAGAATCATAGAATGTTTTGGGTTAGAAGGGACCTTAAAGGTCATCCAGTTCCAACCCCCCTGCCCTGGGCAGGGACACCTCCCACTACACCAGGTTGCTCCAAGCCCCATCCAGCCTGGCCTTGAACCCCTCCAGGGATGGGGCAGCCACGGCTTCTCTGGGCAACCTCTTCCAGTGCCTCACCACCCTTACGGCAAAGAATTTATGCTCCTTTACATAATTTCTTCAATATATTCTCTCGTCCATAATTCACTGAAGCTCTTTGATTCTGTTCTTTGGCACCAGGATTTGGTGTGAAAGATTGTCACTACAGCTTCTGTTTCCATCTGACCCTTAACAGAACTCAAACATTCTCAGGACGTTTTGTTACTCATTTCAGAGTTTCTACACCAAATGAACCCTGAACCTAATTAATCTGATTTTATGTCTTTTCCTTTGAACTGTTAAAAGCAGATTTAGATCTGTGGATTCACCACTCAAGCAATTAAGTTGCCTGTCGTGTGTCTTTCTTGCCTGGGAATCAGTTAACACTTTGCATTCATGAGGGATAATACATACTAATCACACAGGCAGAGACGTGTTCATTACTTCTTGAAGTGATGCTGGCATTTCTAATCCTTCACAAACTTATTTTTTTACTTTCCTGTCATTTCTGTGGAAGGATTCTATTTCTTATTTTAGCTAAGGAATTATACATCTTTAAGATGTATTTTTCCACTGCAAACTGAAGGAAAAATTCATGCGAATGAAAAAAAAAAAAACCAAACCAAAACACCAAGAAAATAAAAGTTCTTTTTGGTCACAAACATAATCGTACTTTATATTTTTGCAAAACATGCATAATTTGCCAGATTCACTAATTTTCCTGAAGCTAACTGTACTTTGCAACAGGAATGGGAAGTTCAGATACATATAATTGAGAATATAATTTTCCATGCAAGAACACTCCACAAATAGAAACCGTGACCATCATTCACTCTGCCAAGGCTGGAGCTGGAGGATATTCCTTCACTCTCTACAATCAGAGACGTTCAGGTCTTCCTGGAAAAAACCTGCAGTCTCTAGCAGCTATAATGAAGGAGATGTCACTGAAGGAATGCATTAATGAGAGTTAATTCTTACTCAGATTGTGTGGCAATTTTTTGAGGTTTAGCTGCAATAAAAATTACCAAACAGAAGATTTTTATCACTGTCTCAAAAAGAAAATACTGACCCAGTGTACATAGAATCATAGAATGTTTAGAGTTGGAAGGGACCTTCAAGATCATCCAGTTCCAGCCCCCCTGCCCTGGGCAGGGACACCTCCCACCACACCAGGTTGCTCCAAGCCCCATCCAGCCTGGCCTTGAACCCCTCCAGGGATGGGGCATCTACAGCTTCTCCAGGCAACCTATTCCAGTGTCCCACCACCCTCACAGCAAAAAATTTCTTCCTGCTACCTAATCTCAATCTCCCCTCTTCTGGTTTAAAACCATTATCCCTTGTCCTACAGCTCCCCTTCCTGATAGAGTCCCTCCCCATCGTTTCATATGGTAGACTCAAAGGAAAGCGTTTGTAATACAACATTCTCGTTCTCATTTCAGCCCCCCCCCAAAAAAAAATATATATAGAAGAAAATCATTAGTGCAATGAGTAGATATGGATTTTGCCTGAAACGAATAAAACCCCTTTGCATAAATAGATTTGGCTTACGACAGCTGTTTGATGCTTATGATGACAGAAGTTGGTTCAGAAATCACGCAATGAGTTGGTTTCTTTTCAAAAGAGTGTGGGTAGTTTTAAAAAAAAAATAAATTATAAATTAATTAAATGGTAAATTTAAAAAAAAAAATTCAGCATTCCTGCCTGTAATTGGGAAAGCTTGGCTACTGTGTTCTTTGCTTAGAGTTCTACTGGTGATCTATTTGTGGTGTGCACATTCACCCCTCCCAGCAGGATCCCGCTGGAAGGTCAGTCACGCACGGAGAGGAGAAGGATTCTCCCAACGGGAGCACAATCTCTTGGAACCACTGGCAGATCAGCAGATTCTACTCGCTCAGCCTTCAGAAAGGCTCACAGCAGCAGCTCTGTTTAACCAGCAAGAGCTCAAAATGTGAAACCTCATCCCTTACGGATATTGGGCACAGATTGCTCCCGAAACCGGCCCCACAACACAATAACCAATCAGCTCCTGTGATGCCACGCTATTACCTTGACGACCCATTTAATGACTGGATATTACAAGGTACTTTCTGGTGCTGCATCAGTCAAAGAGGCCGAATGGGAGAGTAATTTGGCACTTTACAATTTCACAAACCTCTTACTGGTAAAAGCTTTTGTAAGTGCATGATATTTTCATGTAAAGGTAGTCGTAACAGCAACCTAAGAGAAACAGGACTCTGAAAAAAATGGTTGGAGACATAGGGAGCATCTTAAACTTCTTTTTATAGTATTATCCCATATAAATATCGGCATTTTGGGGATCGAATGCACCCTCAGTAAATTTGCGGATGACACCAAGTTGGGTGGGAGTGTTGATCTGCTGGAGGGTAGAGAGGCTTTGCAGAGGGATCTGGACAGACTGGATCAATGGGCTGAGACCAACGGAATGAGGTTCAATAAGGACAAGTGCCGGGTCCTGCACTTGGGTTGAAACAACCCCAGGCAGCGCTACAGGCTTGGGGAAGAACGGCTGGAGAGCTGCCTGGCGGAAAAGGACTTAGGGGTGTTGGTTGACTGTCAGCTGAACTTGAGCAAGTAGTGTGCCCAGGTGGCCAAGAAGGCCACCAGCATCCTGGCCTGGATCAACTACAGTGTGGGGGTGTAGGACCAGAGAGGTGATCATCCCCCTGTACTCGGCACTGGTGAGACCCCAC
>VZRU01017514.1:89249-99839 GCA_013398155.1 Pedionomus torquatus | reverse complement strand
TTTATTTTATATTTTATTTTATTTTATTTTATAATAACCTCTCACCTCGTTTATTTTTATTTCTTTTTCTGTGCCTCTCAGCTTCCTTCTGGACTCCCTAGTTATTTCTTTCCCTTTCCAGTCATGATATTACTTTCCTCCCCCTTCAACGCAGTCTTAGAAAATTGTGTTTGTGCTTCAGCATTTTTTCCCCCCTCTCTACTACCAGCTGTTGCCTTCTTGCTTTTCTTTATTCCTGAATAAGTACCCCACATAGTTCAGTGCTCTACAAAAAGCCTTTTGCTCCGTATGGTATACACCCTGTACTGCTGCATATGTAAAAAGAAGGGTAGCAGGGACTGTAAGGTTACAAATAAATGTTAGGAGCCATAATTCAGCTTATAAAACTGAACAAACAGGGAGAAAAAATAAATTATTAATAAAAAGGGAAAACCCAGACAGAAAAGAGATTCATAGAATGGTATAGAGTTGGAAGGGGACTTAAAGATTGAGTTCCAACCCCCTTGCCATGGGCAGGGACACCTCCCACTAGAGCAGGTTGCTCGAAGGTTGACCTGCTATAAAGGTATTGAGCATGTAGCTACTCAGATGTGAGACTGAAACCCTTTAATTGATGAGTTTATTGAGGAGGAAAGTTTTAACGACTGTTTAATACGTCTGTGAACCCGTAAATTAAAGATGACATAAAACACAAGCTGCAAGCTAAGGAAATTACTCAGTAAACTACTGAGTTAATTGCTGACTGTAATCACAAGTGGACAAAAATACTGGGAAAATCTTCTGTCACTGAAATTATTCCATGGTAGCCCGGTGATAAACCATAGGTCCTCACTTCCATGGGTTTATCTTCTTTCTCTTATGCCTTTCTTCTGTCTTATTTCCCTCTGACCCCTTTTTTTTACATACTCATCTATTATTTTTGCCTGGTTCTTGAGTTCTTTGTATGTTACCACAAAGTGCCCTTGGGTCGGAATATAGAATCATAGAATCGTAGAATGGTTAGAGTTGGAAAGGACCTTGAAGATCATCGTGTTCCAACCCCCCTGCCCTGGGCAGGGACACCTCCCACTATGCCAGGTTGCTCAAAGCCCCATCCAGCCTGGCCTTAAATACTTCCAGGGATGGGGCAGCCACAACCTCCCTGGGCAGCCTGTTCCAGTGCCTCACCACCCTCACAGGAAAGAATTTTTTCCCAATATCCAATCTAAATCTCCCCTTTTCCAGTTTAAAACCATTACTCCTTGTCCTATCACTACTCTTCCTGACAAAGAGTCCCTCTCCTGCTCTCCTGTAGGCTCCCTTCAGATGCTGGAAGGCTGGAAGGCTTCCTACTGGAAGGATGATAATTGTGTCCTCACACCTTCACAGTCCCATTTCACTCTGAACTCCTGATGTCTTCGCATGGTCCTCCTCATCCTTACCCTTATCCCTTAAGAACATGGGGTTTTGGGGTTTTTTTTTGAGAATTGTAGTGAGCATCTCATCTGGCTGATCCCTCGTACTACCAGTGTCCACCACATGGTTTTCTGTGTAAAATATTACTGATTTTTATCAGTTATAGTTGGCATCTTCTCCATTTGGCTAACAAAATACAGAAGTAAATGATATTATCAATTTGTAGTCTTCAAAATATGTATTAGTTTAGGAACAGATGAGAATAATACAAACTAAGCAAATGACGTTTTTATTTCTGTTGTGTCTTCTAGATATTCGGATGTTCCATGCTTGTAACAATTTTCTCACTTGTCCCCCCAAAGTGCACATTTCTGCATTTTATAGTTTTAGGTTTTTTCAGATGGCGGACATCAAGGGAGAAATATGTGTGGTTTTAGCAAAGAAAACCAAAATAACTTCAGAATATCATATTTTTCGTATTTAGCTTGCTGTCTTCAATATTTAATTTTCAATAATTTCTCTTTATTTAGACAGCTGATGTAATTGCCGTGTATTTTTTCAAGGTGTCATCAGCAATTGCCTCGTGGAATTTTTCTCCTAGATGGAATAACTTCAGAAAGGCACCTTTTGAAGGGCAAAAATCTTTCAAAATGTGCTCTGCAGTGCAGTTGTTTACATTCATTTAAACCTGTCACCTGGGTCTTGGGTTACCTATTTTTATAATCACCAGTTGGAATTTCTCATTCTCGAGGCTGAAAATTGCTGTGTATCGCTTCACAGTTTCGCCATGTCACATTTCAGCATCTTTAGTGTTTCCTGAGTGTTGGGGTTTTTTTGAAAGGTTAAAAACTAACTCCTCTCTTCCTCTTCCCTCTGTGTGACAGGCACTGCTAACCAAAGCTGTAAATAGGACTAAGCAGCTCGGTTTTGAATTTAAGATTTTTTTTTCTGATCCCTTTAGGGTTATTGACAAGAATTACAACAGGCTGTGAAATTGCCTTTTTTTTTAAAAAAAAAAAAAAAAAGGGAAAACCCAGAAATTGCCTCCATCTTATGATACGGTTTATGGATCAGAATCTTTCAGAAAAGCAGTTGATGGGTCTGTAAACTTAGAAACCTTCATATTCACAACTTCTTGCTGGTTCTGTTTCCTTGCTGGGTTATTTCATGCCTTCTTTGCAGTCACTTCACGCTGTTGGAACAAAGGCAGAGTCAGAGTTACCTTTTGCATTTTTTTTTTTGCTTTGAGAAAGGGTTGCCTGCTGGGTCAGGACTCAAATCCTTCTGTCTCCAGGTGATTGATTGATTGATTGATCGATTCAGAAGCCTCGTGTAGAAGAGACCCTCAAGTTCTGCTCGTAAACACATCGGAGAGGTGGCAGAGAGGGCTTGGCTACACGAGGACAGTTTCCCCTCAGCACAATTTCTTAGAAATGTTTTGAAGGTGTGTATTATTCAACGTTAACGTTGGAGGTGCTAAAACACAGTAAGAATCCAAGACATGATGATTTCCCACCTCTGAGAACTTGGGAATGTCAAAGGGGAAGCTGAATTCAATGCTAGATGGAAGGGGGTTTTGCTAGGAGTGTTGACATCTCTTGCAACTAGTCTTACGAAGACATTAGCATACGTTAGCATGAAATTACGGAATAAGAAGTCCGTTTTTAGCACGATTCATGTGACAATAGGAGTGCAGATGTAGATTAACTTTAATGATGCTTTTAAAAAATATTACAAAGCACTTACATAGCTTTTCACATGTGCATTAGGGAGTAAGATTTGTTTGGCCTGCCAAGTAGATGGGTACCAAATATAGTGAACAGTAGGCGGATAATATGTACAAAAATAAGTACTTTTCCCTTTGGAACCCATTTTCCAAGTGCCTTGAAAACTGGTAAACAACAACAACAACAACAAAAAACCTCCTAGATCTTACTTTAAGAACTACTATGTGTGCTATTTAAAAGGTGGATTGAAAGTTTTAAGTTAGGGAAACTGAGATAGACCACTCACAGGATACCAGTGCAGTTCTCCATTGTACTTTGCTTTTAAGATCGTTCGAATGAAAGCTTCTCACGTTTCCAAGGCTAGTAGTGGTCAACTGACTCAACGCATTGCAGCAAACAGGTGCGAGGAAACCTTCTCGTGATTCTCTTGAAATTAAGTAATTTCAATTCATTTGTGCTGGAATGACACGAATAGTATCATAGAATCCTCCAGGCTGGAAGGGACCTCCAAAGGTCATCTAGTCCCACCTCCCCGCAGTTGCAGGGACACCCCCAACTAGACCAGGTTGCCCAGGGCCTCATCCAGCCTCACCTTGAAGATCTCCAGGGAAGGGGCCTCAACCACCTCCCTGGGCAACCTGCTCCAGTGTCCCACCACCCTCAGAGGAAAGAAATTGTTTCTAATATCCAATCTAAATCTGCTCTTCTCCAACTTAAGTCCATTGCCCCTCGTCCTATTGCAGCAGCCTTTGTGAACAGCCCCTCCCCAGCCTTCCTGTAGCCCCTTTAGGTACTGAAAGGCTGTGATTAGGTCTCCCCGGAGCCTTCTCTTCTCCAGGCTGAACAGCCCCAGCTCCCTCAGCCTGTCCTCACAGCAGAGGTGCTCCAGCCCTTTGATCATCTTCGTGGTCCTCCTCTGGACCCGCTCCATCAGGTCCCGCTCCATCAGGTCCATATCCTCCCTATATTTAATATTTCAGTTGAAATAAAGAATGCAGAATCTCAGCAACCCCTACAAAGGACTGTTGATTTCATAACTGCTTCCTGCACTCAAAGAGCCTTTGGTAAATCCTGAAATCTCCAAATGTTTGATGGGTCCAGCAGTGATGATGTAATGTGGGGGAAAGTTATATATAATTTCCCTTTTCTTGAGCTTCTTTGAGACCAACGTGAAGACACATCTGAAACAGAAATACTTAGGTAAATTCATTAGCTCAGCTGCAAATATTTGTCAGGTCTACTTCAGTGTGGTCCCAAATCATACCAAGACCTTGCTGTTTTCAGTGTAAATACACAAGGAGGGGAAAAAAGAGAAATGGCCATGTCACCAGGTAATTGGCATTTTAGAGGAAGGTGTACATAGGTGTTTGCAAACAAATGCCAGTTTGAGCGCTGTGCTAACAGCAGGACACCCTTTACTGTGAGGGTGGTGAGACCCTGGAACAGGTTACCCAGAGAAGCTGTGGCTGCCCCATCCCTGGAGGGGTTCAAGGCCAGGCTGGATGGGGCTTGGAGCAACCTGGTGTGGTGGGAGGTGTCCCTGCCCAGGGCAGGAGCTTGGAACTGGATGATCTCTGAGGTCCCTTCCAACTCTAAACATTCTATGATTCTAAGATACCCCAGTGAACCAGAGGCTCCATCAGCGTGCTGGCCTTTCCGTGTGTCTGGTGGAATAACCCTCATGGAGATCCCACCTGAGGGATGCTCTGTGTCTCACCCTAGGAAAAAGAGAGGACAAAAACGTGCCTCAAACAAAAGCTGTCCTGTAGCTTAGAAGAGCAGTAACAGAATCACCTATGTTGGAAGGGACCTTTTAAGATTATCTAGTCCAACCAATGGGTCAGGGAAAAAAACACACCAACAAAAAAAGCCACAAAAAACCCAACAACCATAAACAACACACCACACCACCCAACACTAAGCCATATCCTTGAGCACCAAGTCAACTTCTCTCTTGAATCCCTCCAGGGATGGTGCTTCCACCACCTCCCTGGGCAGCCCATTCCAATACCTGACAACCCTTGCAGGAAAGAAATATTTCCTAATATCTACCCTGAACTTCCCCTGGCATAACAACCTGTGTTGTGTTAAACCAACGATCCATTCTAGGAGTCGCTTTTTGGAAGTGGTGCCTCAGATATTTTTTTTTTTTTTATCCAGGGATTTGGTTGGTTTGAATGCATTATTCTATCTCCAGAGAAGAAAGATGATCTAGCATTTTAGTATTTTACTATACCTTGAGCTAGAAAAAAACTTATTGGAAGTTTTATTGACGTAGTATATATAAAGGATAAAACCAGGAAGTGATTCACCAGTAAGATTATCCTAGTCGTTATACAATCAGGAGTGTAACTCATTAGGTGTATAAAGATGAATCACTTAATACAAGGCGCAGTATCCTTCCTCAATTTTTGCAGATGATAATGCATATTGAAACAAAAAAGCCTTTGTACATAAACAAGACAAATGTTCATGTCACCATACTCAGCTTCTTTGTTTCTGGCTTTATAGTCTGAAGAATAACTCTAAGGAAACTTGAGCTATATATTGTCTGTAGATAAGATGTAATTTTCAATTGCTTCTAGCTTATCTTCATGAACATTAAACCAACCTTAGTAACAATTATGAATTAAGTTATGCATCGAGTAATGGATGGTCTGAAACACAAATCTTATGAGGAGAGGCTGAGGGAGCTGGGGGTGTTCAGCCTGAGGAAGAGGAGGCTGAGGGGAGACCTTCTCACTCTCTACAGCTCCCTGAAAGGAGGCTGTAGAGAGGCGGGGGTTGGTCTCTTCTCCCAAGTTACAGATGACAGGACAAGGGGTGATGGCTTCAAGTTGTGCCGGGGGAAGTTCAAGTTAGATATTAGGAAATATTTCTTTCCTGCAAGGGTTGTCAGGTATTGGAATGGGCTGCCCAGGGAGGTGGTTGAGGCACCATCCCTGGAGGGATTCAAGAGAGAAGTTGACTTGGTGCTCAAGGATAAGGCTTAGTGTTGGGTGGTGTGGGGTGGTGTTTATGGTTGTTGGGATTTTTGTTTGGTTGGTTGGTTGTTTTTTTCCCCGACCCATTGGTTGGACTAGATAATTTTAAAAGGTCCCTTTCAACCTAGGTGATTCTGTGATTCTGTAATGCTTGCATTCTTAATTGAAAGGATTTTTCAAAGCAACCTGCTTTAAAGCTCGTTTCCCATTAAGCAGTGTAATCGTGTTTTCATTTTAATAATTTTTATAGGGCAAATAGCTTGTAAACTCACACTCCGGTATCCACGCTAGAATTCTAAGAGACAAGAGGAAACACGATTTGAGTGCCACTGACCAGAAAAAAAAAAACCAACTGCATGCTGGGAGTAGATTATTTCCAAGTTAGGCAATGCGATTTGAAATCTATGGGACAAAAGGTAGGTCCACTTATTTCTTTTATGGTGATAACACTTACTTCAGAAAAGTGAACGTAAAATGTGATTTGTTAAATCTGCGCGGTTCGGATGGCATACCTGCTGTCACCAATTTGTAACCTGCTGTTACCAATTTGTTATCTATTTCTGCTAAGTTTAGGATCCTCTGAAGCACATGCAATCTTTTCTTCCTTTTCTGAAACAAATGTTTCCAGTGCAATCACGGTTTTTATACTCTAACTGAAGTATTAATTGGATAAGTTGAAAATAAAATTAACAAAATAGTGTCTGTCTCTGTTCCCGGCTTCATCTCGTTCCTTCCCTTCTTTTCACACCGTCATTCTCTTCTGTCTCACAGGTTTTGAAACCAATTCCTCTGAGACCCAAAGCAGAGAAACCTTTATAATATCTGTGCACAAATCCTGACAGGCTGCTGAAAATGCCTCCGTTTCATGCTGGTATTTTGGTCTCATGATGTGCTACTTTACCCCGTGAGAAAAAAAAAGTTAGGTGTCAGATAGTCTGATGGACCAGGATGGGGTTGCGGTCAAGATGAGTTCTGTAGCCATTCCCTTGGAATAGCATCCTTTTGACTACTTCAATACTTGCAGAGCAGATCCTAAAATGAGCTATGGTTACACCAACAGCAAATATAATCCTGTGGTACACCAGGGGGGGGAAAAAAGGAGTTGGTTTTGTGCAGGGGAGTGTGTCTGGAAGTACTGGAAGAGGTTAGACACACTTAATCCTGCCCTTTTCCAGCCCAAACTGTTGTATTTCGTGTCACCTACTAGGGTCACGGGAGAGCAACTATGACGTTTCCCCAGTTACAAAGTTTTTCTGGGTTTGCTTTTGCCTCTTACATCAAACGGTTGGGCGTGAGATTCTCACCTATGCCTTTTTCACAACGTTTTCTATGACTTTTTAATTTAAAGTGTTGACACTTTGTTTCTTTATTTGTTGCTTTTGTTTTAGTGGCTTTTGAGTTTGACCTGGTTTTGGTTTTGGTTTTGGCTTTTTTTTTCTCAAAAAAATATGGTACCAATTACAAAATAGAAGCCTGGGTGATAGTAAAAAGCAGATGTAATGACATTTTTGAAAAAAAGTGTAACTTTGATGAAAGACCATGATTGAACCTAGGTTAAAAAGATAAAATAAGAGATAAATTGAATAGCTTTACTAATTTTGCTCAGAAAGCACTTTTCCTAGCTCATATTCATGCTCAGGGCAATACGATTCATTAGGAAAAAATAATAGATAAAGAAAGAAAAACTTTAAATCCTCCGTTTGGATTTCAAGATGGCTAGGAATTAGAGCCACAAATCCTGCATCCCTCGGAGGTGATGGCAAGTAGAACAGTGAATCCATAGGTACAATTTATAGCTCAAGGAACTTCATTAGATGATGTAGTTGCTTCTCTGCGAAACCTGCCCTTGTAAAATTGGGGAAAAGTTGCAGGAAGAGATTGTTTTCAACAATGATGCATCACATCAGCCTCTCTGGGAAAGGTTCTCTGTACAAAGAACTTTATTGTAAAAGATTATAAAAATACCCCCCCCACACTTTGTTCTGCATGTGCCTGATTTACCTCCTAAAGTTTGTCTCACTGATGTTACGGATTTCCTTATGTCCCTGGGTGTAATGCCTATAGAGAATATATGGAGTTGAGTGGGCTGGCCCTGTTGGTGATAACCCAAATCGAGGTGTGATGAGGAAGCCCCTTTGAATTAGGAGGCTGCTTAGTGGAACCCTTTTATTAACCCCAACCCAGGGCAGGGGGGTTGGAACTCGATAATCTTTAAGGTCCCTTCCAACTCTAACCATTCTATGTGATGATTGTGGGAAACTATTTGGTCAGATCTGGGTGGTCACAGCATAAGAGAAAGGACCTCTGAGGCAGAGATGCAGTGACGGGGAGGTGTGAGGTGGAACAGGAACTTCTTGGTAGCAGCACCTAAAGATACGGAGCTATAGAGCATGGAATAAGGTGTTAAAGAGATTTATATATTCCTTTTCAGCCTCTACGTTGCTTAGTGTTGATATTCCTGTACACCCTAGGCTTTAAACTCAGACTACGAGAGAATATCAGAGGAAGATAATAAAACGACGTTTCATACTTTATTGACCTTGTGCTCCCTTCGTGTTCTTTTATCAGTTGTGCTGCTCCATCAGCATATCTGTCACTGTTCCATACATTCAGAAAAAAAGCAAAGTTGTCAAGTTAGAACGTGGTATGTAGATCAATAGACTTAAAAACTCTGATAGGAGGAGTAAGACGGTAGTTTTTCTGCAAAGGAGGGTAAGGAGTTTAGCTCTTCTCCAGTGGGGGGACAAAAGGGACAAAAGCTGTAAAACAGCTGAGATTGGCTATTTGATCCAACTGAGTCCATTAGAATAACTATGAAGAGGGACTCTTGATCAGGAAGGGGAGCGATAGGACAGGGGTGACATTTTTAAACTGGAAGAGGTGAGATTTAAATTGGATATTAGGAAAAAAATCTTTACTGTGAGACCCTGGCCCAGGTTGCCCAGAGAAGCTGTGGCTGCCCCATCCCTGCAGGGGTTTATGGCCAGGCTGGATGGGGCTTGGAGCAACCTGGTGTGGTGGGAGGTGTCCCTGCCCAGGGCAGGGGGGTTGGAACTCGATGATCTTTGAGGTCCCTTCCAACCTGAACCCCTCTATGGTTCTATAAGTCAAATGGAAAGTGTGCCTTCTCTTATACAAAACCTTAACATTATAGTCTTTGAGGGATGGAAAGTTACAAAAAGGCATTTTGCTTATGGGTTTATGACAAAGTGAGCTCAATATTGAAATGTCAACCTGCTAGATAAATAATACTGTAATATTTACTGACATTCTGTCTTGGAAGGGGTTGACTTGAGTGTGCCTATGAGTGAAAAGGAAAGAAAAAACATAAAGTAGGGATTTCAGATAACATGAATTGCTATTAAGCTACTAATCAACGAACGAATCAAATGGCTTTCCTGGAAAATCCTTCAGAAATAAAAGACCACGTAGCTTCTTAGGACTGTCAATATGTGAAAGACTTCATATTTTATTTCTATTCTTCAGGTCATAGTGAGAGAACCTTCCTCTCCTTCACCGTGTATCTGATACTGAATCTTTTCCTTTGCCTTTGTTTGTTTTGCCTTTGTGTATTTTATAGCTTTAGACTTGTTTTCATCAAACAAGAATGCTTAAAATATATTCTGCAATAGCACCTATTTGTGATAATTTTCAAATAGCTAAGCATTCTTTGGAACTAATTATTGCATAAATAAAACACAGTTCAAACAAAAAGATACTGGCACCTACTTAATTTTTACTCTATTTTTTTAATGCACGGTGCAAAATTTAAACAACAACAAAAAATCAATTTCAAAGGTTTTTATCTTCACATTGTTTTAATATCAAACAAACCTTGGAATGATCTACAGATGTCTCATTTAAATTAAAATGAGGTATTCTGAAGCATGTAATAAGGCAGCGTAGCGATGCTGGTGAATGACATCTGCCTGCTGAAGAAAAGCAGCAAACCTTTCAGCATGTTTAGCATCCTTTAGATGTACGGGGAGGATACCCTAGGCCATAATGTCTTTTCCTCATGTTTTTCCAACATCCTGTAAGTATCTTGCTCCTGTGCACTCCTCGTTCCCAAGTAACGTTCTCTGGCACACTCGGCTTCAGAAGACAAGATTGTTTCAGGAGGTAAGTTTCGGTTGGGTATGCTTCCCTGGAAAGCAGCTCTCTCTGAGGAACTAAAAGTTAAAACCATTTTGGATGCATTTTGAGGTACATTAATAATCTTTTAATGATAATGGGTGGCTCCTCACAGTCTGAGGGGTCTGGAACACAAATCTTATGAGGAGAGGCTGAGGGAGCTGAGGTTATTCAGTCTGAGGAAGAGGAGGCTGAGGGGAGACCTTCTCACTCTCTACAACTCCCTGAAAGGAGGCTGTAGAGAGGTGGGGGTTGGTCTCTTCTCCCACGTTACAGATGACAGGACAAGGGGTGATGGCTTCATATTGCGGCAGGGGAAGTTCAGGTTGGATATTAGGAAATATTTCTTT
>VZRU01017514.1:73120-84447 GCA_013398155.1 Pedionomus torquatus | reverse complement strand
AAAAAAGTTTTTGTTTTTGTTTTTTTTTTTTTTTTTTTTTTTTTTTTTTTTTTTTTTTTGCAGTAGGACCATACTCATTCTTTAGCAAGGCAAATAAAATCTTCTTGGGTGTACCTTCAGGAGTCACAGAATATTGAGTTGATGTTGTGATATCTCGTTATACAATGTGAATTCTTGATGCAGACCTCTAGCGTAGGAAAGCTGCTGTGTGATTGTTATAATATTTTACTTTCATAAAAACTGAGACACTTCTAAAGAAGAAATAAATAAAAAAAACAGAGTGGGGATATCTGTTGAGGAGGCAATGGCTGCATGTCCCTGAACTATTAGACATTCTGGAAATACTTGGGGTTTCCAATAGGGGGTTATTGTTCAGTGAAGTGAGTTCAACTGAAGGACCCTAAACTGGCCAGGGGTTGGAGATGTTCTACCAGGACTAGCTGAGGGAGCTGGGCTTGTTTAGCCTGGAAGAGAGTTTCCAGGGGACATAACAGCAGCCCTTCAGTCTCTAGAGGTGGTCATCTCTGGAGAATGTCCAGAGAAGGGCAATGAAGACCGTGAACGGGCTGGAGCACAAGTCTTATCAGGAGCAGCTGAGGGACCTGGGGGTGTTCAGCCTGGAGAAGAGGAGGCTGAGGGGAGACCTTCTCGCTCTCTACAACAGCCTGTGAAAGGAGGTTGAATCAAGAGGGTGTCAGTCTCTTCTCTCAAGTAGCAGGTGGATAGGACAAGAGGAAACAGCCTCAAGTTGAGCCAGGGGAGGTTTAGATTGCATATTAAGAAAAATATCTCCACTGAAAGGATTATGAAGCCTTGGCATGGGCTGCCCAGGACAGTGGTGGAGTCACCATCCCTGGAGGTATTTAAAAGCTGGGGAGATGTGGTGATGAGGGACGTGGTTTAGTGATGGTTGTCAGTGTTGGATTGATAGTTGGACTTCATGATCTGAAAGGTCCCTTCGAGCCTGGACAATTCTATGATTCTATCAAGAAGGCAGAGAGAGGCTCTTCACGGCAGTGTGCGGTGGAAGGCTGAAAGACAACAGGCTCAAATTGAAATGACAGCTATTCAGGTCAGATGCGAGGAAAACCTTGTCCTCTGTGAGGACAGCCAAGCTGTGGAACAGGCTGCCCAGAAAGGTTGCACACTCTCCATCCTTGGCATTTTTTGAGATTGCCCTGAGCAATCTGGTCTGACCTCAGAGCTGACCATGCTGTGAGCAGGAGATTGGACTGGAGACCTCCTGGGGTCCCGTCCAGCTTGGATGCTGCTTTGGTCACACTTGATTTCTCCTTTAATGCAGTAGTAATATTATAACTGGCAATAATACAGTTCATAATGTATTGTTCCTAACAATATGGCTCATATAAATCAAGGAAATTGATGCAGGCATCAGGGAAAAGTTTCATTTTAGATGGAACCCACCAAGGTTGGTTTGAGCCTATTGACAACAC
The DNA here is from genome assembly GCA_013398155.1 of Pedionomus torquatus. Classification (NCBI taxonomy): domain Eukaryota; kingdom Metazoa; phylum Chordata; class Aves; order Charadriiformes; family Pedionomidae; genus Pedionomus; species Pedionomus torquatus. Next base: position 82,993 of record VZRU01017514.1, on the reverse strand, counting down.
AGGGCCAGAGATTGGGCAGGAAGCAGATCAAATGAAAAACCAAGGAAATATACATCCAAAATCCCAGGTGGAGAGAAAAAAAGGCTTTGTATCTTTTACCCTATGTTTAAGACCAGAAAAAAAAAATATTATTTTTTTTTTTTTAAATTTCAGGACAGTACTTCTCAACTCAGATAAAATATTCCTTTGAGTTTTCAAAAGTGGTATCTTAGATTTAAAGTGAAGTGGCTGCGGTGTCGTTTCAGATTTGAAATAAGAACGAGAGCAAATCATTTGGTTGCAGAAAAGGGATGGTTTATACAAACCGAATAAACACTCTGTGACAGTTTAACATTTGAAATGTCTAAGAAATCCTTTCCTGACAGTTGTACCAGGGACAGCAAGCAAATAATTTTACTCTCCCCCTAAGCGTCTGATGTATATTTAATGTATTTTACAGGTTTGGTGGGATCTGAAAAAGGGTTTGGATATATAAAAAAAACCTGGTTTTGTTAATATCCTCCCTGTGAAATTGGCAGTAGTTTGTTCATTCACAACTTCTAAAAGATTAAAAGTTTTTCTTTTCCTCGGTGCCCCCTAAAGCATTAATTTGCTGTTTTGGATGACTTTCTAAAGCTTATAATTGGACCATCCGCAGGAGCTAATCAGCTATCACGAAAATCCATGCAGATTGAAGATCAGGGAGACAAGTTCATGGCTCAAAAGCCTACATTTAAGAAATCCAGCTGCCCTTATTTCTTTTTTTTTTTTTTTTAATAATAAAAACAGCAATTAAAATTATCTGAGCAGTTTAACTTTATCCTTTTCAAAAGGCTTTAGACTCTGCTTGAGGGTGGAAAAAAAAAAATTAAAAATAAGAAAAAAATAACATAACTCCCCCCCTTTTTTCCCTCGAAATAAAACCTAGTCAAGTCCTCTCCAGACGTATAGGGGCTATAGGCGGCGCTGCAGCCCCGCGGATGGGGATGGCAGCCCCTCCTGCAGCTGGAGAATTAACTGTTCTGCTGCACAGAACACCGTGTATCCATCAGCCCTTACTGCCTCTCTGCTTGTTATAAGATACAGGCCCCCAACCCGCTTGATTTCTTACACCGTAATGCCAGGAGCTGGAAGAAATGCTCACTAGAAAAAAAGAAAAAAAATCTTTATTTTTTTTCAAGAATCGGCTTTCCGGCTTATTCCAGCTTTCTTGTCCTCACGGCACTGATGCTCGCTTTAATTTAAGAGGGAGAGTTAAATTCCAGACTTTTACTGTAGCTGCTGCCACAGTAGCTTGCATGAAGTGGTGCGAGATTTTTTGGAAGCCCAGGACAAAGACTAAAATTGGCTTTATCTGTTGATTTATTTAGATCAGAGAATCATAGAAAGTTTAGAGCTGGAAGGGACCTCAAAGATCATCCAGTTCCCACCCCCCTGCCCTGGGCAGGGACACCTCCCANGTGACCTGCTGGTCACGCTGCTTTTGATGCAGCCCAGGATGGGGTTGGTACTCGCTGTATTTCATTGCAGCACGGAGTACATTCTTTGCTGAAGAGAGCACAAAATACCTCTTCACGTGGTGACTGAGTCTATCATTTGTGCTTATTTCTACCGCAAGACATTGTTAATGTAAAAAGAAAATACTCAGCACGACCTGAATTAGTGATTGACAACAAAGCTGCTGTAGTATAATCTTCTTTGTAAAAAAAAAAACTTATGTTGAATTTCTGCCTCATCAATAAGTGCTGCAGCATGAACGAACCATTTGTGATTGCAGCTGAATTTCTCCTGAAAAGAAATTGCTGTTCCAGATATTCTGTCCTTCCAAATAAAGCAGTGTGTGTATACATTTCACAAATGCTGCTACATATTTCTTGGTGACCAGAAAAGGAGATTATAAAGTGAAAGAATTTCCAAGGGTGCCATTTTTTTTTCCCATTGTTTTCCTCAGTATCCAGCTGTCTTCATCTTCTTCTAAGTTTCCCTCACAGCTCTAGGATGCAGCATTACCCCTCTACTCTGCTCTCATGAGACCCCACCTGGAGTCCTGTGTCCAGCTCTGGGGTCCTCAGCATAGAACAGACATGGACCTGTTGGAAAGGGGCCAGCAGAGGGCCACTAAGGTGCTCAGAGGGCTGGAGCACCTCCGTGCTATGAAGACAGGCTGAGGGAGCTGGGGCTGCTCAGCCTGGAGAAGAGAAGGCTCCGGGGAGACCTTCTAGCAACCTCCCAGGATCTGAAGGGAGCTCCAGGTGAGCTGGAGAGGGACTGTTTGTCAGGGAGTGGAGCGACAGGACAAGGGGGAATGGTTTTAAACTAGAAGAGGGGAGATTTAGATTGGATGTTAGGAAGAACTTCTTTGGTGTGAGGGTGGTGAGGCACTGGAAGAGGTTGCCCAGAGAAGCTGTGGCTGCCCCATCCCTGGAGGGGTTCAAGGCCAGGCTGGATGAGGCTTGGAGCAACCTGGTGTGGTGGGAGGTGTCCCTGCCCAGGGCAGGGGATTGGAACTGGATGATCTTTAAGGTTCCTTCCAACTCTAACCATTCTGTCATCAGAGTATTTTGATTTATTCCTTCAGGCTTTCCTGTGTGCCAGCCCCAGTAACATATTAGGGGTTCAATGTAGTCCTTCATAAACAGATGTAACCACCATCCTTCATTTACACTTGTTATGGAAGTTACGAGGAATGAAGTTAGGAGGAAAGGCTTGAGTCTTTTTAGTCTGGAGAACAGAAAACTGAGGGGGGGCATCTTGTCACTGCTTATAAATATTTAAAGGATGGGTCTCAGGAGGATGGGGACAGTTCTTTTTCAGTGATGCTCCATAACAGGACAAGAGGTAATGGGCACAAACCACAGGAAGTTCCATCTACACGTCAGGAGGATCTTCTTTCCTGCGAGGGTGGCAGAGCCCTGGAAGAGGCTGCCCAGAGAGGTGGTGGAGTCTGCTTCTCTGGAGACATTTAATACCTGCCTGTACACGTTCCTGTGCAACCTACTCTGGATGACCCTACTCTTGCAGGTGAGTTGTACTAGATGATCTCCAGAGGTCTCTTCCAACCCTTGCTGTTCTGTGGTTCTATGAGAAATTATTCAAGTTTCTGTGTCAAACTATTTAGATGAAAAATTAGTGGGTTTCCACCTTTTGTCTTCAACTGAACACTCATGGGTAGTGAATTCATCTTCATTCATTCATACAAAGCTTTGAATGCAGAAATGTGTGTCTGGGGAAAACAAGAGCCTAGGATAGGGAGTTTGATACGCAGTTAGTAAGGTGCTAGAACACAAGAGAATGGCTCTGAGAGTTGTAAAAATAACAGAAATTAGAGCCCAGAGAAGATTTTGAGTTGTTTATCCTTTTCCACCTGATAAATGTTTGTCTAAACTCCAAGAAAGGCAATTGGCTCTGGGTGCCAGCTTGAAAGATTTTTTGGAGGAATGATCAAGGCAACTGTTATTTGCTTTCCGCGGTGGCTCAGAAGCTTGCTCCTTCTTCGTAAGTAAATAAATTACATCAAAGGCATCTGACTCTATCACCACCTTCCTCCTGAAGGAATCAATACGCAGTGCCCTGAGCTTTGACCAAGGACTCCGGCCAAAGACAGGAAAATTACTCTGCGAAACTTCATCTCCACCGTGATTCCACCAGCTGATGATTTTGGTGTTTTTCTGCCCGGTGGGGCTGACCAGTCATCTTCACATCTCAGAAGGGATGTCACAGTTGCTGTCTGTGGATAAATGAAAACTCCAGGGTAGCGATAATCCCTGACATTAACCAGATGCTGGCTGTGGATCAAGATCCTTCAGCTTAATCCCTCTTGCACCATTAAAGACTTAGAACTGACTGTACTTTGCAAGGGGATATGCAGAGTTTTTGCCCGATGCTACTCTTCTAGATTAGGTGACTTTTATTACTGCAAAGGGGATGCCTCTGCTAGCGATGCCAACTGAAAGCGTTTCTGTGCCTCCTCGTGTGACAGTGACAAGTGCTGGGAATGTGGGAAGCTGGTATTCCTGCACATCTTCAAAGCAGATGGGAAAACTTCTGGCATCATTTTCATAAATAATAGGGGCTTCAATTCTGCCTTCTCTATAGGAAAAAAAAAAAAAAAAAAAAGAGAAAATGTTTTTTTGCAAAAAGTACCTTTCCTTGTTTCCACAAAACTGCTTTTAAAATTAATGATTGGTTTGACAACGGTCTCCCGTTTCTGTGCTTATTTCATTTTCTCTTTCACTGTATCACTTTCCTCATAACTTCTTTCTCCTGACGTAGGTGCAGTTTGCTCCCATCCCTGGAGGAGTTCCAGATCAGCCTGGACGGGGCTTTGAGCAACCTTGTCTAGTGAGAGGTGCCCTTGCCCATAGCAGAGGGTTGGAACTGGGTGATCTTGAAGGTCCCTTCCAACCTAAACCATTCTATGACTCTACCATTTGCAGACTACTGGTATTCCCCTTTTAACTCTCCACCTCCTTGCAACTAGCAAAAAATTCACTGTGAGGGTGGTGAGGCACTGGAAGAGGTTGCCCAGAGAAGCTGCGGCTGCCCCATCCCTGGAGGGGTTCAAGGCCAGGCTGGATGGGGCTTGGAGCAACCTGGTGTGGTGGGAGGTGTCCCTGCCCAGGGCAGGGGTTTGGAACTGGATGATCTTGAAGGTCCCTTCCAACTCTAACCATTCTATGATTCTAACTGAGATAAACTTACCAAACTTCAGCGTCTCAGAAAACTTGGGACTTCCATTACTGTCAGGAAGAGCTGTGGTTCTAAGCTACAGTAGATCATGCTATAAGATGTGTAGAAATACCTCCTGTATTTATTTTTTTCCCCCGATCTGTAAAGTATTGCATCCACAAAAAGCCATATTATGTTTTCAAACATAAATATAACAGAACGGCAAGCAGAGTCTAAGTAAAATAATACTGGCCTTAGCCTCCTGTATTTTATGTCAGTTGGAAAAATGGATTTCAGCATCCGATGAGTGACGCTGAGGGAAAAAATGGTGGGCGAACATTCCGCCACGTATAAGCCTATTCATTATTAATATGATTTAAATAATGGTGACTCATGTTCTGTCATTGTCAGCTATTAGCTTGAGGGGAGCTATTGTTTCACCTTTATTATGGGCTGCCTTTCTTTTCCTTTGCTTTGACAGCAAATCTTGCTACTTTCCTGTCTTGTTTTGTGTTTGTGTGTGAAGCGAAATCACCGTAGAGGATCCGGAGCTAATTATATCTTCATTAATATCAGAAAAACTATCTTAATAATAAGCAGAACAATCAGGAGATTTAAATAAGAGGAAAGATAAAAAGATAATTAAATACGTATATTTTAAGAAAAAAAATGCATGCCCAGAGGAAAAATCAATAATTATATATACTTTAATCTTTATGGTTTTATGCAAATGAGGGGGGGAATCTTAAGCGATATAAATTAGCAGCAAAAACCAGGTGTTGAGCATTAAACAGCTAATTCCTAAGGAACTGTGCTGATTCGTGCTGCAAATACAGCTAAAAATTATAAATTATTTGCACCAATGTTCACAATTTAATTTAGGAAATAGGCAGGGCATTTGCCTTGACCAGTCTGTTGCCACTGGCACGGACAGATTTTGTATGCAGAGGAATGAAGTTACCTTTATTGATGATTCTGAAAATGCAGTGAGGAGTCTGCAAGGTCATAATAAATGGTCTGTATTTATTCTGTGCGTGCTGGTCTCCAAGAAATTTTGAAGTTGCAATTGATGCCCGTTATCATGTCAGAAAGCTTTACTGTTCCAGCCTGATTAATTTCTACATATCCTGGACCGAAATTCACCAAAATTCATTACTTGCCACATCTTTAAAAAGGCAACAACTTTGGTTTTGAAGACTTGGAAATGAAGGGCAACCATCATATCCCAAAGTCATTCGATTCAGTGTTTAATTATCCCCACAAGTTGGAACGAATCACCGAGGAAATTAACCCGTGTTATGCACAAAGTCCATTGTGTCTGTGATGAAAGGCATTACTCCCCACAGAAATAATGTGATTCAAGGAGTGAAAAATGGAGAAGATGCAATCTGTTTTGCACAAAATTCTTGTCCATTGGAACTAACCGATCCCTGGCATATCATTATTATTCGAGGGGACGAAATATGGTCAGTGGGTTGATTGTGGACTCTTTAAGTTATGGCTTTTCTTATAAGTAAGGTTAATGATTATATTATTTGTCTCCACTGAACCTTAATATTTTATTCTATATATGCATTACATGCATATGTTGTTACATGCATATGGTATTACATACGATATAATATAGGTATATATTTTGTTTATGCTGAATGCATACTCTAAGGAGAAGAAGGACAGGAGAGAGAGAAAGAAAGAGGGATGCCCTGTATGTTGAAGGACAACAGAGAATTCCAAGCCAAGAACAGAAGTTTGGTCGCTGTGATCTCATGTGGTTTCTGAATTTGTAGTGCTGTTCTGAATCATCTGAATGATATCTATCTATATATATCCTTTCTACCTATAAGTAAAATATTTTGCAAATGAAGGAAAGGATTCAATTGTGTGTTGCTTTTCCTGCACTCATCCCACTAATAGGACTCTTGCCATTTATTCTGTAATGAGCTAAATAAGGTTTGTAGCTGTTCTTAGTCAGCTAAAGTGACTCTAAATTTATAATTATTATGCTATCTCACACAACATATTCCGGGGGAAAAAAAAACTCCTTAAAATATGCACTTCATTGTTTAAGTGGCTTAAATACCACCAAGTATATGTTAATATTAATTCTGTGACTGGGACTATCACTGTTTTTCTTTCATTTATTTATTGACTTCTAATAAGTTCCTTCAGAGTATCCTCATACTTTTAGAGCCGGTCTGTCTTAGTTGGGTATAAGTGGATCAGGACGTCCAAGGACACCTTCACAAAATTTGCAACACAGATCATGCAGTGACAAAAAACCTTCATAGAAAAAGAAATGATAGTTGAGGAGAAATTGTGTCTCTAGGTTGGAGAATGATTTAAAAGTTTATACCTGGATCTTGTGAGGACTTGAGACTCTGCTCACTGGCAAGTAGAAACTCAAAAACAAGCAAAAACAGCCAGGTGATGAATACTTCACTCTACAAGTTCCTTTCGTCTTGAAAATACTGCAAAATGTTTCAAAGTGTCTATTTTTCAAATATATATTTTTAGTAGGAATAAAACTGCTTGTACCAACACTGTCAACAGTCTACATTGATATTTTAAAAGGAATCGTTGACTCCTTAAAATACAGCGTGGCTAGTATTTTTTTAATAGAAGCTTTCACATCTGGCAGTCTAACTCCTCCTTTCTCGCTGACCATTAAAGACATGGTTTTGTTGTTTCTGAAACCCTGTAAAATTGTAGAAGGGATCCCATTCAGCACTTAATGAGCGGTATGAAATGTCTAAAAGTATGAAAAAGGTTTTGCATACTCAGCTGAATAAACAGACATGTTTTCCCAATTTTTCTGAGTTTATGAAAGAATAGAAGAACAATTAAATTATTGTGGATAATTACAGTGGCTGGGCTGTGATAATACTGATTTTCCAGTGCATAAAGGTAGGTGCAAGCAATTCAAGTTGCTTTTAATCTTTCACTGCGGATTGAGATAACTCCAATTACTTGGGTTTTCATGGTGGACTGATTCTATATATATTAGAATTTAACATTTATAAACTGGTATGCGATAAATTGTTTGCCTAGCTAAGCCGTGGACTTTGTTCAAGGCCAGGTTGGATGGGGCTTGGAGCAACCTGGTCTGGTGGGAGGTGTCCCTGCCCAGGGCAGGGGGATGGAACTTAACGATCTTCCTTAATGAAGGGAACGATCTTCCCTTAAAAATGATCTTCCCTTAATGAAGGGAACTTAAGATCCCTTCCAACCTCAACCATTCTATCCTTCTGTATAAGGACAGCTGTTTTTAAGTTACACACGCAGTTTTAAACACACAACCCAGGTGTGTTGTAATCGTCTTACCATGTAGAAGTCTCTTAGGAGACGTAGAATGCATTATGCTGCCAGAGAAGGGGTAAAGGAACATTTGTTATGAACAAATCTCAGTTGTTTTTGGTTTTGTGGTTTTTTTTGTTTTGTTTTGTTGTTTTTTTTTTCGTTTTTGTTTTGGGTTGTTTTTTTTTTAAGGAAAGCATATTACAGATTTTCAAGCTCTTCGACTCTATTTAGATTGCTAGAAGCATAAGTGTTCTTGTGTGAGATATCTCCAATTCTCCACAGAAAAAAATTGTAAATTGAAAAGAGAATTGTAAATAAATCTAATCTTAATGCAGCTCAGCATGTGAATGCCAAATGAAGGAAGGAGACTTTCAGCTTTGCTGTTAAGGTATACTTTATTTTTAATACATTTGATTAGAAACAGAGTTCAATAAATGTGTTCCATGAAATGTTTTGTCACTAGTTGTTACAGAAACAGACACAAATTGCTGTTCAGAAGATCTAAAAGGAGAGAAGATGGTTTGCCTGGAAATTAAATTTTCGTTTTACTTTAATTATTAATAACATGAACACAAAGTGTGCCAGTGTATGTCTGGCTACATCTTCCCTCCAAAATGTGTGCGTTTCTGTAAAAAACTGGGCAATGTTCTTCTCCATGGCATCCTGAGAGAGTCAAGGCAGAGAGTTTTTCCTCAATATTAAAGCCAACCGTGTGTTTCCTCAGATTTGGCACATACTTCCTGGACACAAATGCACATAGCTTGAGGAACAAACAGGGCTATGACTTCAGACCATCCAGAGGGACCTGGACAGGCTTGAGAGCTGGGCATACCTCATGAAGATCTATCAGACCAAGTACAAGGTCCTGCAGCTGGGTCACCGCAATCCCAGGCACTGGAACAGGTTGCCCAGAGAAGTTGTGGATGTCCCGTCCCTGAAGGTGTTCAAGACCAGGTTGGATGGGGCTTGGAGCAACCTGGTCTAGTAGGAGATGTCCCTGCCTATGATAGGGGTGGGACTGGATGATCTTTAAGGGCCCCTCCAGAACCATTCTGTGATTCATTGGGGTCATGGAGAAGTGGTGACTCTAATGAATGCTGTGTGTAAAGTGCTGTGATGGATAGATACAGGCTCTTTAGGAAGGACCAAAGAGGATGGTGAGGAGGAGGATCTGCCCTTGATGTGAGAGTGTGCTGAGGATGTCTGGAGCTCTAATGGGTGAGAGTTTATGAGTCAGGATTAGCCGCTAGAGCAACATGGAAAGGAGGCATACAAGGGGTGGAATAAAGAACATGGGACATAAGAACAATATAAATATACTGTCTAAGCACAGCGGGGTGGGCTTAGGAAAGTCAAAGGCCATCTGGAGTAGATATTGGTGATCTGAAAAATATATCAGCAACAAGAAAGGCTGTGAAAAATGTAGGTTCTGCTGTTGAATAGGATAGTGGATCCGATGACAAGCGAGATGGAAAAGGATAAGGTACTCAATGCCTTCTTTTCCTCAGTTATCAGTAAGACTGGTCTTCAGGCCCCTGAAACAAGAGACTGAGTCTAGAGCAAACTCCTCTTTCAGAGAAGGACTTTGCATGATACAAACCAGAAGTCGTTGATGCACTGGATGGTTGCCCAGAGAGGCTGTTGTCTCCATCCTTGGAGATACTCAAAAGCCATCTGGGCACAGCCCTCAGCAACCTGATGTCAGTGACCCTCATTGAGGGAGGGGGCTGGACAAGATGATGTCAAGAGATCCCTTCCAACTTCATTTAGTCTGGTTTTCTTTTGCATTGAAGATATTTTCTTATTTAGCTCTTCTACTAAGGGCTAATGCTGACCTTTCTAGGATTTGGTTTCCATTTGGGCACTTTGTTCTAAAAGACACCTCCACCTGCACTCTGTTATCATGCAAGGGTGCTTATCTTTTTTTTT
>VZRU01017514.1:17346-58171 GCA_013398155.1 Pedionomus torquatus | reverse complement strand
CTTGGCTTTGCCATCGGAATGCTTACCCACTCTTTTAGCATGCTTATATTCAAATAAAAGTCAAGCCGTTATTAATTACGCAGGTGCCACCGGTTTCTGTCTTTCTACGGAACCGCTTATCTTAAAGGCATCTTGCCGGAGCCACTGGCGGCTAAGTAGCAGCTAAGTCCTGGCATAATAGAAAACAGATTAGCATCCTGAATGCCGAGAGCCGGAGCTAAAAGGAGAAAAGATGCTTATCTCAACATGCGCCTGTTTTCTTCCCTTAATCCCTTCCCACCCCAATTCCACCGCCTTACACGAAAACACCTCCCATCGCCCCAACGCCCGCAGTCATGCTGTGCCTTCCGAATTGATGGGGAAAGAAAAAACCAACCCAGACCACCACAAACCCCGTCTTTTCCTGCTGTAGCTGTTCCATTTTTCCTAACCGATGGAAGAATAACCTTCTGCTGGCTGCTGGTATGGCTTTTATTGGAGAAACACACCCGGGGAGCAAGCCTTGTAAAGAAGGAAAAGCCCCAGTTCATAATAGTTGTAACAATAGTTGTAACAGCTACTGATTAGGGCTTTTTTTTTTTATTTTTTTATTTTTTTTTTAATGAACCTGCTAGTCTCCAGCTCAGCCACAGCTCTGAAGAAGATAAGAGTAAAATTTCAGTCTAAGGCTCCTGCAGCTCAGCAATTGCCTACTCATTAAACTCTAAGGTATACAGAAAAATCTCCGTTTTATCTCTGTTTTATCGATGGGTTGTTAAGTCCTACTCTGAGCTCGGTCATTTAAAAAACTTATTGCCTTTCTTAAAAATGAACAACTGTGAAATAACCTTTCAACTTGGCATTTTTTCCCCAAACCAACAAACCAAAGCAATTTGCATATCCATTTCCAAATGTGTCAGGATAACCACCAAAGCATGTGTTAAACTCAGCATCTTCATATTATTACAAATTTTTAAATCGATTTTGACCACCTAGATTTTCATGTGGGATGGTATTATCTCTAGCTAGAACACTTGGCAGTATAAATATGGGATTGTGACTGTAAATTGGGCTGCTCTTTGTTTGAGTGCCTAAAGGGGGCCTAGAGAAGAGGTGGGGAGGGACTCTTGATCAGGAAGGGGGGCCATAGGATGAGGGGTGGTGGTTTTACACTGAAAGAGGGGAGATTTAGATGAGATCCGGGGAAGAATTCTTTCCTGTGAAGATGGTGAGACTGTCCTGGGTTGCCTAAAGAAGATGTGATCACCCCATCCCTTGGAGGAGTTCAAGGCCAGGCTGGATGGGGCTTGGAGCAACCTGGTCTGGTGGGAGGTGTCCCTGCCCAGGGCAGGGGGGTTGGAACTGGATGAAGGTCCCTTCCAACCAGAACCATTTTATGATTCTATGACATAGCAGAGCAAGTCCAAGGAAGAACCACAAAGATGAGCAAGGGGCTGAAGTATGTCTCATACGAGGAGAAACCAAGAAGGGTGGTACTATTCAACCTGGAGAGGAAAAAAGGATGCAAAGAAGATGGATCCATGCTCTTCTCAGTGGTGCTCAGTGGCATAAGAGGGATTGGGTGCAACCTGAAATACAAGAGATTCCGGTCTGAACATGACAGAAACTTCTTTATTATCACAGTGGTTGAGCACTGGCACAGGTTGCCCAGAGAAGCCGCATTGTCCCCATCCTTGGAGATACTCAAAACGCCTGTTGGCCCTGGACAACCTGCTGTAAGTCTCTGCTTGAGCGAGGGGGTTTGACTACCCAGACTTTGTGCCCAGCCAAGTTGAAATTTGAGAAACTCTGCCTGAATGTAAGAAAAACTTATTTACTCTGTGGATTGACAAACACAGGAACACTCTGATCTCCTCATTCTTTTTCTGAAAACTGTGACCAATTCAGCTTCTTTGTCCTCTGATTGCAAAATTGATTATTTCCACTTATGCCTAGTAGTCTGCTTGGTTTTGAAATTCATCTTCCTCATTTTTTCAGAGCATTTCTTCAAGCTGACAGAAAAGAATGATTTTGAATCCTTTTCCTTTAATGTCCTAGCATGTCAGCTTATCTTTTTGTTATGCACAAATCAAATTAGCCTATTTTATCACTCAGGTCATTAATTGAAAACATGTGATAGAATTAGACCCTGGAACTAGTTTTTGAAGACACAAATAGAATGGTTTGGGTTGGAACCTTAAAGACCACCCAGCTCCAACCCCCCTGCCCTGGGCAGGGATGCCTTCCACTAGACCAGGTAAACAAGATGTACATGTACAGGAATGATGATATTTCCAACCATTTTTCATCATAGTAAATCTATATTCAGAATGGCCAAACTACCTTCACACTTTTTATTAAAAAAGCAGATTTTTTTCTAATTTCAGGCATTACAGGGTAATAAATTTAATTTTTTTTTGACAAATTAGCACCTGTAATAGTGAATTCATTCCACTGTTTCTGATTTCAGTCTGTAACAGAAAACGTAATTTTCTCTGCTGTGATTAATTACTTTAGTATCAATCACTACCCAGAACTGAAAGTTTGTAATGTGAAAGCAATGTCACCCAATGAGGTTTTATTGCAGGTATTTGAGAGACCATATTTCTTGGAGGAATGTGATTGATTTTTGGGAAGTGTCATCTTTCTCATACCATCTTCTGCCTTCACTGTATAAATACCAGGAGGAAGATTAATCATGTCTTTTCATCTGAAGGGGTATTATGATGCTTTTTTTTTTTTTTTTTTTAACCTGATAGATTAGTCAGGAGTTAAACTCCACAGAACAAATAAAACAGACAAATATCGACTGTATTTTAGCTCTCTCCTCAGCTGCACGCTTGTTTTCATCACTACGTACCTTGGAAAGTCAATCACCGAGATAGTTCGTTATCTTCTAAAGAGGTCATATCTGGTTTTTAGGAGACCAAAAAGCCCCCAAACCCTCTGATATAATCTGGGAAATGAATAAGTTATTTATTATTTTGTGTTTAAGAATGAAATATTGCTAATAACCCAGCATTGTTTAAATGTGTATCTGATGAATTTTCTGGTTTTGTTGCAGAGTTATAGGTTTATTTTAAACTCAGCCAACAAAAAGCGATATGTAACAGGCACCCAAAATATGGAGAAAGGGCATCAGATAGAAGTATGTTACCTTAGAGAATCATAGAATGGTTTGAGCTGGAAGAGACCTTAAGATCATCCAGTTCCAACCCCCCTGCCCTGGGCAGGGACACCTCCCACCACAGCAGGTTGCTCCAAGCCCCATCCAGCCTGGCCTTGAACCCCTCCAGGGATGGGGCAGCCACAGCTTCTCTGGGCAACATCTTCCAGTGCCTCACCACCCTCACAGCAAAGAAGTTCTTCCCGCTATCTCATCTCCATCTCCCCTCTTTAGGTTTAAAACTGTTACCCCTTGTCCTATGGCTCCCCTCCGTGATCAAGGGTCCCTCCCCCCCTCTCCTGTAGGCCCCAAGGAAGGCTACCTTCACAAGGAAAGCACAGCAGATGCGAAAGGACTGTGGTTCTGAGCACCTGAAACACGAGCTCCAGCTCATTAGAACATTGAAAATGCATTTTTTTTATCTTTACAGCAACTCAGATCTTACTGTAATTTTTTTATTACTTGATGTCCTGGTTTGAGGAACTTGAACATACACCAGACACTATAGTTTCTATTTAAAATTGCTTCTCTTCTGAAATGTTTAATTTTCATGCAATAAGCTGGAAGAAAAGAAAAATCTTATTTTTTATCATTAAAGAATATGGACACATAAAACATGCTCCTACATTGTACAACCATTTGGTTGTTTTGTTTTTTTTTTCATTTGTGAAACATCTACGTTATTTTGCCTTAGCACAGTTAATGAAGTGAACAGCCTGTAATGGAACATTAACCTTTTGTTTTTATCTTCCCACCGATCACTAAAATAGCAAAATGCAAATAGCACGTGAGCTTGCCCACAAGGTACCTGCATTTCTCTCTGCCTGGTCTTTAGAGGCATTTGAAATCAGGATCTCCTTTTCTTAACATTTTGACACATTTTGCTCTTCAGTCCGTACCCGCAATCGTTTTTCCTCGCAGTGCTGATGAGTTAATGAAATTGGCTCTCGTGTTCTCTAGACTAGCTTTCACCTTTTATCTTCACGATGAGAGGAGCATTCTCATCTTGCAATGCATTCTCATCTTGCAACGCCTCATATGTATAGATATTTGTGTTGATATAATACAATACAGACAAATACATAAAGCCAAAAATTGGAGTAGCGAAGGTGATGCAGTAAACAATCAAGTTATTTAATGAATATTGCCTAGTCCTTTATCCCTAGTACAGCGGATTCGTGTCAGTGATGTATGATTTAATTCATGTCAATATTTAATTTAATTTTAGGAGAAACTGTTACTTTACTTTATTTCATCGTAATTGGTATCTTGTGGGGAGAATAGGGTAGAAAAGAAATGAACCTTCAGAAAGCTATAAACAGCACAGGAAACAAAGATTAACTGGCTTAGAAATAAAGGATAAGGGAAAAGAAACACAAAAGAAATATGTAATAGACTGATTTTTAATGTTTTCTGTAAGGCATCATTAGTAGTGCTTTTCTTCAAAAAGGTATGCAAATGATTATTGCATTCTAAACCTTCCTTCCATAATGTAATAGCATTAAAAAGATAAAATGCTGTTCATAGGTGTGATTTACATATTAATATATGTAAATTATGAATCAAATCATAACTCAGCAAATGAAAGCGTATTGTGTTTACAGTTCATGGTGTGTCACGCTGGACCACTTTGACAACGGAGTTGATTAAGTTTAGGTCAACTCCTATGGTCATCTGGATTATGCTAATGAATTTTCTGAGATTAATTAACCTGAGAAGCCTAATTACTGTCAACTGAGAATCTTAAATTGAAATATTTAAGAGGAAGAGTAAAAAAGGCTGAATTAGAAAATGTATGAAGTTCCAGAAGTATTCTGAGTATCTTCAACATTTGTCTTTTCATCTTTAATCCCATGTAAGCCCTTTCTTTGCTCCAATTTTTAACTGTATAACCACCTANGAACAAATAAAACAGACAAATATCGACTGTATTTTAGCTCTCTCCTCAGCTGCACGCTTGTTTTCATCACTACGTACCTTGGAAAGTCAATCACCGAGATAGTTCGTTATCTTCTAAAGAGGTCATATCTGGTTTTTAGGAGACCAAAAAGCCCCCAAACCCTCTGATATAATCTGGGAAATGAATAAGTTATTTATTATTTTGTGTTTAAGAATGAAATATTGCTAATAACCCAGCATTGTTTAAATGTGTATCTGATGAATTTTCTGGTTTTGTTGCAGAGTTATAGGTTTATTTTAAACTCAGCCAACAAAAAGCGATATGTAACAGGCACCCAAAATATGGAGAAAGGGCATCAGATAGAAGTATGTTACCTTAGAGAATCATAGAATGGTTTGAGCTGGAAGAGACCTTAAGATCACCCAGTTCCAACCCCCCTGCCCTGGGCAGGGACACCTCCCACCACAGCAGGTTGCTCCAAGCCCCATCCAGCCTGGCCTTGAACCCCTCCAGGGATGGGGCAGCCACAGCTTCTCTGGGCAACATCTTCCAGTGCCTCACCACCCTCACAGCAAAGAAGTTCTTCCCGCTATCTCATCTCCATCTCCCCTCTTTAGGTTTAAAACTGTTACCCCTTGTCCTATGGCTCCCCTCCGTGATCAAGGGTCCCTCCCCCCCTCTCCTGTAGGCCCCAAGGAAGGCTACCTTCACAAGGAAAGCACAGCAGATGCGAAAGGACTGTGGTTCTGAGCACCTGAAACACGAGCTCCAGCTCATTAGAACATTGAAAATGCATTTTTTTTATCTTTACAGCAACTCAGATCTTACTGTAATTTTTTTATTACTTGATGTCCTGGTTTGAGGAACTTGAACATACACCAGACACTATAGTTTCTATTTAAAATTGCTTCTCTTCTGAAATGTTTAATTTTCATGCAATAAGCTGGAAGAAAAGAAAAATCTTATTTTTTATCATTAAAGAATATGGACACATAAAACATGCTCCTACATTGTACAACCATTTGGTTGTTTTGTTTTTTTTTTCATTTGTGAAACATCTACGTTATTTTGCCTTAGCACAGTTAATGAAGTGAACAGCCTGTAATGGAACATTAACCTTTTGTTTTTATCTTCCCACCGATCACTAAAATAGCAAAATGCAAATAGCACGTGAGCTTGCCCACAAGGTACCTGCATTTCTCTCTGCCTGGTCTTTAGAGGCATTTGAAATCAGGATCTCCTTTTCTTAACATTTTGACACATTTTGCTCTTCAGTCCGTACCCGCAATCGTTTTTCCTCGCAGTGCTGATGAGTTAATGAAATTGGCTCTCGTGTTCTCTAGACTAGCTTTCACCTTTTATCTTCACGATGAGAGGAGCATTCTCATCTTGCAATGCATTCTCATCTTGCAACGCCTCGTATGTATAGATATTTGTGTTGATATAATACAATACAGACAAATACATAAAGCCAAAAATTGGAGTAGCGAAGGTGATGCAGTAAACAATCAAGTTATTTAATGAATATTGCCTAGTCCTTTATCCCTAGTACAGCGGATTCGTGTCAGTGATGTATGATTTAATTCATGTCAATATTTAATTTAATTTTAGGAGAAACTGTTACTTTACTTTATTTCATCGTAATTGGTATCTTGTGGGGAGAATAGGGTAGAAAAGAAATGAACCTTCAGAAAGCTATAAACAGCACAGGAAACAAAGATTAACTGGCTTAGAAATAAAGGATAAGGGAAAAGAAACACAAAAGAAATATGTAATAGACTGATTTTTAATGTTTTCTGTAAGGCATCATTAGTAGTGCTTTTCTTCAAAAAGGTATGCAAATGATTATTGCATTCTAAACCTTCCTTCCATAATGTAATAGCATTAAAAAGATAAAATGCTGTTCATAGGTGTGATTTACATATTAATATATGTAAATTATGAATCAAATCATAACTCAGCAAATGAAAGCGTATTGTGTTTACAGTTCATGGTGTGTCACGCTGGACCACTTTGACAACGGAGTTGATTAAGTTTAGGTCAACTCCTATGGTCATCTGGATTATGCTAATGAATTTTCTGAGATTAATTAACCTGAGAAGCCTAATTACTGTCAACTGAGAATCTTAAATTGAAATATTTAAGAGGAAGAGTAAAAAAGGCTGAATTAGAAAATGTATGAAGTTCCAGAAGTATTCTGAGTATCTTCAACATTTGTCTTTTCATCTTTAATCCCATGTAAGCCCTTTCTTTGCTCCAATTTTTAACTGTATAACCACCTAATAATGAGAAATACAGCTTAGTTGTACTGAAAAATGTCTTTTTGCTGCTAAAATACTGTAGCTACCATGTTATACTTCCTAAAGGTACTTTTACCAGTGCAGCACTGGCCTTATCAGAAGGTCCATAAAAAGACCTGAAAAAAACCTGGCTGATGAGGTGCTTTGTTCCCAGCAAACGTAGAGTCAAGGAATGGCTTGAGTTGGAAGTGACCTCAAAGATCACCCAATTCCAACCCCCCTGCCCTGGGCAGGGACACCTCCCACCACACCAGGTTGCTCCAAGCCCCATCCAGCCTGGCCTTGAACCCCTCCAGGGATGGGGCAGCCACAGCTTCTCTGGGCAACCTCTTCCAGTGCCTCACCGTCCTCACAGCAAAGAAGTTCTTCCTAATATCTCATCTCAATCTCCCCTCTTCTAGTTTAAAACCATTCCCCCTTGTCCTGTCACTACGCTTCCCAACAAAGAGTCCCTCTCCCGCTCTCGTTGTTGTGGTCACCAGCTGATGTTTAGCCCCTCCAGAAAAGCTGGAACCTGAAACGTGCAACACAGAGCACATCTTTCTTGAAAGGTGCTTTGGTTGAGTGTTTGTTTTTTTTTTTCCTACTGCAAAATGCAGGAGTGAGGATAACATGTTGAGGGCACCACATCAAGAGCTGATTAATAGCCTCTGAGTGAGTGAATATGTGTCTGCCATCCTACAGGAAAGGCCATATGTTACACTATTGCTTTCATTCCAAACTGCGTCTTTGCCCGGTGACAAGAATAATTTCTGACGCGCAAAGAATTCGCTGAATACAAGAGAGATCATCATTTGCAACAGCAGGATTTTTGGGTGACCTGTGGACCTCGGGCTTACTCTTAGGCGAAGTACTGAGGCTTCATCTACCAGTGCCAGAGTCTCTTGCATCTGAAAGGAGCTGGAGAAAATGTCATTCAAAGTCAGTACATCAGAGGGCTGATTGCAAGATGTAAATGAATCATAGAATCATAGAATCCTCCAGGCTGGAAAGGACCTCCAAAGGTCATCTAGTCCCACCTCCCCGCAGTCACAGGGACACCCCCAACTAGACCAGGTTGCCCAGGGCTTCATCAAGCCTCACCTTGAATATCTCCAGGGAAGGGGCCTCAACCCACCTCCCTGGGCAACCTGCTCCAGTGCTCAACCACCCTCAGAGGAAAGAAATTTTTTCTAATATTCAACTTAAATCCACCCTTCTCCAACTTAAGTCCATTGCCCCTCGTCCTATCGCAGCAGCCTTTGTGAACAGCCCCTCCCCAGCCTTCCTGGAGCCCCCTTTAGGTACTGAATGCAGCTTCTTCTAGATCAAATAACCTCGTGGTAGATATCTGAGAGATGCCACGAATGATGAAAATTGCTTTCCCTGCAGAAATAATGACCTGCTGGAGAAACTGTTGGAAATAGTATTACTTTAGAACTAAGCTACAAATCCTGAGATGTCAATATGTTGTTTGAAGCAAGTAAGCTCTGTTTACTCCATTATGCATACAAACGGTTTGTTTTGCTTTTTAAATCAGACCAGATAAAATAATAGATCTGATTTCTGGATTCACAGCTCTTCAGATAAATTACTTTGTTACCATATACTTCCCCTCCCCCAAGTGGCATAATATTAAATATAACAAATCAAATGGAATTAATAATTTTCTGGTTTTTAAAGCTTTTCTAACTGAAAACTGATCTGAGAAGCTTAAGTTCTGCTTATTGCAGTCATTATATTCCCGGCACAATATCTGAAATTGAGAGAGACGGGAAAGATATTATTTTGTGAAGAGGTGGTCAGTTAAACTCAGAATCTAATCAGTGAATTTTAAAGGGTTTGCATTAAGTTAACCCAGTGGTTTCGTCCTGGTGGTTTTGAAACCTCAGTTTCTCATGTCTGCTTCGCAGGACTCTAGCTATCTAGAAGGTCAAAAAAATCTTACAAGGGCTTTGGCATCTCTCTTTCGGGTTTCTCTGGAAATAGTAACATTAAAAATACGGAGGTCTAACCAGACTTTTTATAACCTGCTAACCTGTATTATATGTATGTCAGCATATATTTTACATAGACCTGCTTAGACTGAAATGAGTGACAATGTCATGATCAGAACAGGATATTTTCGATCAGAATAAGGAGTATTTATTAAAAAAATCTGTTTGTACTAATTTTTGGCTACTAGGTATCTTTAAAAACACCCACAGAAATCCCAGAATCTCTGAAAAGGCACAGGCTAACTTAAATTAAACAAACCTTTGAAAAAAACATACATGGCCATTGCTTCCCTTCACCTCTTCCTTCTGTCTCTCTCACTTCCAGTTTTTGTGTAGTAAAAAATAAAGACGGTCCTTGTATCTTCAGTAGAAAAGACTCAGATCCAGGAAGAATTTGTTGCCCTTTTTATTGCTGAAAACTGAAGGGAGAGCGATGGCAGAAGGGAAAGGAAAATGGTCTATGGGAATCCTCTGTTCTGAGCTGGAAGCCTGGGTTCCACGTAATTCATGGTTAATGCTCCATCAAAGGGGAGCTTACCCTTCAGGCTGACAGCAAACTCTGCAAACTAGCTAAGTGTTCATTAAAAAGAAAAGGATAGGGCTGATTTAAGAGCCCGACTGGAGAGAGGAAAGCATCTGCTTATGGTTGGGCAGGAGCTTCCATCTGTGTACCCTCCTGGTTTTACCAGGTCTGTCCTTGTCTCTACCATGTGTGAAGCCAGAGCAGGTGTGTTATTCCCTGAACAGCTATAATGGCTCTGATGTATGGGATTTGCCTTCAAAGCCAAGCTCTGCTTGATTTGGAGAAGGAATCTTCCCTGTTTCTTTATAAATTGCTATACAGGAGACATCCTGACACAAGTTCAAGAAGGACAGGGAACTGCTGGAAAGGATACAGTAAAAGGCTATGAAGATAAAGATGGGACTAGCACATCTCTGTGATGAGGAAAGGCTGAGGGACTTGGGTCTTTTGAGTCTGGAGAAGAGAAGACTGAGGGGGGATCTCATCAATGATTATAAATACTTAAAGGCCGGGCGTCAGGAGGACAGGACCAGTCTTCTTTCAGCAGAGCCCAAACAGAATGAAAAATAACCATTTGAACACATCCTTCTTCAGCTTTCCGCAGTACGACGTAGCCGTATTCCTAACACACGTAGCTGAATGGAACTGAGCATTCCCCAAACTATATTGCTCAGCCGCTTGGTTGGTTGGCTTTTCTCTTTTTCTCCCCAGTTAATAAAATGTGTTTTACAGGTACCAAAAGTTAAACCATGCAGATACCAAACTCCCCCATTCTCTGCTCTCAAGATATACTGTATTTCCTACGGAATTCGAGCTGAAAAGTATAACACATCATAAATAAAGCACGATTTTTCACAGTGTTTTTGTTCCATCACCTTTTTAGTAGCTTAACATTTTCTCCTGATTTGAAGCAAAAAAACCCAAAAGTAACGCAGAAATTCTGATTTCTGCTTAGAACTACTAAATTGACTTTGTTCCAGGTGACTGAAAGGTGTTTTTTTCTTGCAGATGTTTCATTCATCAGAAGAGACTTAGAGGAACTGCCTTAAATATAACTATTTTGTTTATTCTGTTTTTCTGAGTGAACAAATGAGCTTTAAAGTAACGTTTGTCGTGCCTTGGGGAACCAGTGGGTTTCCTGTTTCTAGAAACGTGGCTGCTTTACATATATTTCTTTTTCTCTTTTGTTTTTCTCTGTGAAGCTTCTGGTTTCTGTATTTTAGAATGATTGTTTGTGAATTCATCCATACAACCACCACTCAAACCAGGGCAAGATTTATTTTAAGACCTGAACAACGCTTTGCCAAATTAAAGGTATGAATTTTGAGAAGATTCTCTTTAAAATATACTTTCAGGCAGAATTGTTTATTACTCTAGCTGATGGCACTGAAACTCAGAATTACAGATGAGATGAAAACTACCTACAGGCTGGTTTTTTTTTGAAGACAAACTACAAGAAGAAATTCTTTTCATTCTAGGAAAAAACAGGTAATCTGAAAAGAAGTCGTGTGGTACATAGATATAAGGTGCACATAAAACATATACTTTTCCTATCCTACCCAGTGTCATTGCTGACACTTAGTTTTCCAGCTTAGAACACCAGTAGTGCTGATTCCTTTGAAATCGATGAAGCCTGCTGTTTTTTCCCCATTTTTATGTATCACTCGGTGCAGTAATCATTGCATTTCAGAGGGGGAATAAGCTAATATGAAATTAGATAACTCTCTTAGGAAATTCTTTATTTTGGTATAGTAATAAGATCCTTCACGCTGCTTCATTGGGCATATCTATGACAGAAAGTTAAATATAAAGACTTTTTTTCTCCCATCAGTTCTCAATATGGGCTTTTTTTTCTATGCATTCTGCGTTCATGAAGTCTGATGATAGGTATTTGAATAAAGAAAGCATTTTTGAAGGAGATTTCCTCTGCAGACTAGAAATATGCCAGCGCTATTGTCAATTTAATTAAGATTATTATAGATAGAAAGCGTAAATGTAACCTACAAGCCACTATGTTTTTTGAAGGAACCTCACTAATGACAGAGATGAAGGGGTCGGTAGCCATCTTGGAGAAAAAAAAGGCAAGCATGACTCCCATCCTTCCGAGGACAAAGATTCCAGGGAAAAGTTGCATTCCAGAAAGCTTTTTATGCATTTCGCCTTGCAGCATTGTGAATTAACCATATAAATTTTCCACTGGTTTGGCTGGACACCTTAGCTCTAACAGTGAAATTGCCGATTTTGTTAAGCTGGGGCCTTGCAGGTAAGATATTTAATTTAGGAATCTCTTTGATTCCCATCTTTCAAGTGAGCATACCAGGTAGAAGCCGTTTTCTCTGTCCTGTGTCAATAGCCCAGGAAGAGCATGAAGGAGTCCAGGGTCGGACAAAATTCAAGACGCTTTCTGCCTGCACCTTTTTGCTGGGAGTTATTGCCTTTGGCTTCTTCTTTGGAGCGTTAGTCCTGCAATCTCCAAGCATTTAACATTCCCTGCTCACTCTGCTGTCGATGAGTTCAGGAGCTATAGATTCTGTTTTATTCAGCCTCTATTGATCGGCGCTGGAAACACTCTCCTTTTGATTGCAACATGAATTGCAATGCTTAATTTATCCTAAGAAGGGTTTGGTGAGCCAAGCAGAGAAGGGTTACTTTCCGTTTTACAGATGGGGACTGAATTGGAGCACGTAGGAAGTTCAGCTCTTCAAAAGTACTTGGGGAATTCGTCTACCTCATCGGTACTGGAGATGAGCCCAGGCTGCCCCTGTGGGCCATAGGCATCTTGGTCTCATGGAGTGCTGAAAGATTTGCTGGTTGATATCTTCAGAAATGGCTGAGTAGCAAGCCATGTGCAAGGGCAGAGCAGTCACAGAATCGCAGAACGGTAGGGGCTGAAAGGGACCTCTGGAGATCATCTCCTCCAAGCTCCTGCTAGAGCAGGGTCACCTCCAGAGCAGGTCCTACAGGAATGTGTCCAGGTGGATTTTGAATGTCTCCAGAGAAGGAGACTCCACCATCTCTCTGGGCAGCTTCTGCCAGGGTCTGCCACCCTCACAGGAAAGAACTTCCTCCTCGTGTTGAGGTGGAACTTCCCGTGTTCCAGTTTGTGCCCATTCCCTCTTGTCCTGTCACTGGGCTCTGCTGAGAAGAGCCTGACTCCATCCTCTTGCCACCCACCCTTTAGTTATTGCTCAGCATTGATGAGATCCCCCCTCAGCCTTCTCTTCTCCAGGCTAAATAGTCAGTCATGACAATGTTAAAGGAACCTATTCTACTTCACATTCAAAGAAAGTAGGAGGATGTAGACATTGTCTATAATCAGTTGACAGCTGGCAAACTCTACCTGGAAACCAGAAATCTTGCTGGGAACTTCTTGAACCTCTCTGAACTTTTTAAATTGCTCCAGTCACAAGCAAGAGTAGCTGCATATGAAATAAAGCAATTTAATTAAATGATGGAAATACAAGTGCTGAGACAAGTAAAATGACAGAAATGAATACATATATCTTTGAGGCCTCAGGTAGAAACCAGTAGGAAATCATTGTGACATTCCTCACAGACAAATTTTTATTTTCAGTACTCTTATTACTATCAACATATTTGTTACAGAAATGTTTTCAACCTTAGATAGGGCAACAATTTTAAAGAAAATGCTCAACATCAACTGTTTTGCGTACAAGCACCTAGTCTGGGACTGGAACTGTGGAAATAATCATGCACAAGTTGTATGTCTTAATTTTTCTGCCTAAATGCTCTATCTTAATTATTTCTCACTATAAGTAAGAAATGTACAGAGGATGGTTTTGATGGAAATGAAGAAATTTGATATATTTGATAAAGCTGAACTTCTGTTGTTACTACCAAAACTGTAATAACGTATCAGATGCCTCGGAACAGCAATGGTCTACACTTCCTTTGACCTTCAACAATTTACCCAACAGAAGACCTTAAACCATTTAATCAACTACCGTTCTGCCTTGTACAAATTTTGGACAGGTGCAAATGATGAGCTTGCAGAAAGCACTTGGTGTTATAAAATCAGGGCCTGAGAAACCCATCAAGCTCATCATCATTTATCAAAAGATCTGTCCAATTCCCGTGAGCTTTGTATTGGCCTTCTAGAAGCTGTTTCCCTTCGCCTTGTATGTGTTGCCTCCCCCCTGAATATAACATAAAGCAGTTGTGCCCCGAGTGCTCAAAGGTCTATAACATTGTATAAGAACAGAAAATTCAGCTTGTACCTTTGCTGGGGAGAAAAAAGGTCTTCAGTGGCAGGCAAAAGTAGTCAAAGTAATTGAAAATTAAGATATGTTGCTGAGTCATCCACAGGTTTAAATTTGTTATTAAAAAAAAATAAATGGTTATAATTGTTTAACTAATATATGTCTTCTGACTTGCACTTCCTGGCCGTGCCATTAACCCCGGCTGTTCAAATCCTTCTATTAACAGCGCTTGTTTCAGCTCTGCAAGCTTATAGATCTGTTAGTTGGAAAGATTCCACGTTGCGAAAATCTATTAAGAAATTGAAAGATTATTTGAACAGAATATGGATGAATGTTCTGTTGCACAGAACTTCACTTGTAGTGCTGTACATTAATCAGAATTTCATTACAAGTTAAGGTCAGATCTAGACAGAGTAGTTCAGAAGGTATTTAGTGCACTATATGCATTATTTGCAGTCACACACAGCATGATAGGAGATAATTAACATTTAATTTTTAGTTTATCGCTCTCCAGAGTCAAGTAAACACCTACATTTTCCATGTTCATGCTATTTTGGATAGTTAAGATCAGTTTTGTGGTACTGCATTAAAAGCAGCTATTGTGGCTTGCAGAATAAATAGCTTTTTGCATCCAGTCTTCAAAAATTATAGCAGGAAAATTGTATTCCCAGCCGTCAGAGTATTTTCAAGTTTCACAAGCCAGAAAAATTGTCAGTGACCTTTTCTGGATAATGATGTCCCAATGTTTGACCATGTCATAGGAAACCATTAAAAACTTCACATTTAGTGAAGGAAATGTTTTTGTGGTGTCCTCAGAGAAATCCAGCTGCATCATGATCTCCGCTTTCTGAATTTTTTCTTTCCTGAGGTACTGAACCCTTAGAAAAATGGGAAATGTTTTGCATGACATAAGATTTCCAGTCATAATACCATTAATTAATAATAACGTATTTACACAGGATCAACTATAAGAAAAACATTTTCTTACTCATATTTCTGGTTTTCCTGTATTCAACTGTAGAGCTTCTTGTGACTGAGATAAATTTTTGTGCAGACTTTAAAGGGAGAAGATCTGTTTTTATCTCAACTCTTGCAGGGACTATGTATAGAGAAATCTGTAATAAACCACATCTTTAAATTTTTTGCTATATTGGAATAAAACACTGCAAAACTAAATTGACAGGACCAGAGAAAGTGGTCTGAAGTTGGGGCAGGGGAGGTTTAGATTAGATATTGGGAAGAATGACTTCAGTTAGAGGGTGGTCAAGCCCTGGAAGGGCCTGCCCAGGGAGGTGGTGGAGTCACCATCCCTGGAGGTATTTAAGAATTGTGTAGATGCAGCACCTCAGGGCATGCTCTAGTGGCTGAGATGGTTGGGTTGGGTGATTTGTTTTGTGGGGTTTGGGGTTTTTTTTGTGAGGTGTGTGTGGTGGGGTTGGCTTGGTTTGGGTTTTTTTGTTTGGTTGGTTTTGGTTTTGAGTTTGTGTTTTGTTTTGGGGTTTTTTTGTGTGTGTGTGTTTATGGTTGGACTTGATGATATCAGAGGTCTTCCAACCATGAATATTCTGTGATTGTGTGAAACTGCAGAGAGCAAAGAGTAAACGGTCAGGGTGGAAACACTGTTCCTCCCTGGCAAAAGTTTTCAACACAGGGAAGTCTTTCCTCATGTGAAGTCTATATGAGAAGTCAATTAAGAGTGAAGAAGACAACAGCCCACAAAGCAGTCATTGAGGTGTTTCTTCAGATGTTGCTTTAAGGTTTTCTTTCAGATTTAGTTATTTACATTTGATTATTAAATATAATCAGCTTAAGTCAAAAAAAAGCGAAGTTGTCTTTACAGTAAAACTGGGTGTTTCGTTTTGAAAAGAACCAAATAAAAGTCGTTTACATGAAAAAGACTCTGACAAGCTTGGAATTACCATTGATTCAGACAAACCTTTTTGGAGGATGCATAGTCCTTGATAGGACAAGGGGTAATGNGTGTTGTTTGGGGTGTGGTATTTTGGGGTTTGTTGTTGTTGTTTGTGTCATAGTGTGGGTTGGTTGTGGTGTGTGTTTTATGTGTTTTTTTTGGGTTTTTTTTGTTGGTTTTTTTTTTTTCCCCATTGGTTGGACTAGATGATCTTAAAAGGTCCCTTCCAACCTAGGTGATTCTGTGATAGTCACCGATAAAATCCTTCACAGAAATCCAGAAAATTCTTCCACTGTTCTTTGAGAAGTGAGAGATACGTTTAAATAAATTCTGGCACCTGTTTGAGAAGAGCAACTTTTTTTTCATGAAGTAATGCCTGTATGGAAACGGTGAGCATTAGCCTGATATATCTTTGCTAAAGCAGAGCATAACAATGATTCATCTGTATCTAACTTGCCGTGGTATTTTAATGATTCATTATCACGTACAGCTCCCTTTACATTTGAGATGAGATCTTTGAAGAATGTGCAAAACCGTAATTGGCCAATTCTCCTTTGTGTTCCAGTCAGCCTGGTTAGGTTTCCCATGAGTCAATCAGTTACTCCAGGTCCTAAATGAATAAATTTAATACAGCTTCCTGCAAAGCAGAGTTAAAAGCTTTTCCTTTACTTGCTTGTAATTTCGCAATATTAACAAAAGTAGTGAGAAAAGTAATTTAAGTAAATTGCTTTTTATTAAGAAGTAATGTCTGGAGAGACCAATGACCATTCGCATTAATCTCCTGACAAGAAGCAACTTTCAACACTTATTACAATGTACTTGGGTCCTCAACAACCATAACTCAATAGGAAAAAAAAATAAATAAATAGGTGTAGTACAGAAAATGGGCTGATGGGGCAGAATGTTGTACCAATCTGCTTACGCTTTAGCCAAAGATCAGAAAGACCATGCCACATATAAACAGCAGAAGATATTTTTCAGGACAAGTTTATGTATCTTAGAGACACAGCAACAATGAAAAAGCATAAAAAAACTTCATTTAACGTCTAAGTCCATAAGAGAAAATGTAAAATTTAGTGAAAATTTTTGTATATTAACTAAATTTTACTCTGAGGTACAAAGGCATTGAGAGTGTTTTGTTGGTGAAAACAGTTTTATTTCCCCCCCAACAAAACTCTCCAAATTTCTACCCTATTTCTGAACTGAGTGCAAAAAATGAATTATGCTTTTAAATATACCTGTAAAATAATTTTCACTTCGGCTAGTTCTCATCCACACTTTTCAGGCCCATAAACCACTTTTATTCTATTAAGTCCTCCCAATTATTTTTTTTTAATTATTCTTACATATATTATTCTTAGATTTTCATTTTGATAAATGGAAAGTAAGAAAAATAATATACTTGGAGAAATTTAGAAATTAAGGTAGAAAACTATCAATCCCATCCCAAACTGGAAGCAGTAGGAGACAAAAAGGGAGGAAGAGAAAGAACCCTGAATGGGAGCCCTGTTCATACGTGGTTGTTTACCTCTACAAATGATTGATAAAGTTCATAGCTTGAACATTACCAGTACAGAAGTATCCTCCCACCCTCCAGATCTGTTCACTTATTCAACCGTACGGTTCAAACCCACAATTTTAAATTAGGCTGATATAATTTGATATCATCAGAAAGAACACAACCTTCACATCTTAACTGTAGAGGCATTCTTGCAAAATTATGTAGAGAGAGAAAGAAATTATATTTCAGTTTTAGTTAAGATACAAGAGCAGTAAACTGCACTGATGAAGTGCTTCAAGGAGAATGTTATTTGCCCTTTACAGCAGGGAAGAGAAAGTAAAAGTAAAATATTATGAAGTCAAATCAGAAGACTGAAATCTCAAGGTAACACTTAGTCTTCATTCAGGCACCAATATCCAAGAATGCAATTCCCAGAATTTTATCTGTTCTTCTAAGAACTTCCTTTTTAAATCCATGAGTCTTTCAGATCCCAGTGATGTTTCAGCTCGATAACTGCTTTGCCTTTGATAATTATTACAATTTGCACTGAACTAAACGCTCTTCATATATATTCTCTAACAAGTTTGATTTGGGAAGGGAGCACACTTAGTATCAGTAACAGAACTGAGTTTTACAGAAAACACAGAGACCAACATTTCCCCATTTCAGAAAAAGAGCTGTAGGAGGACACGTCATATCCTTTCAGAGGAACCTTTCAGACATTAACTTTGCAGGATACGTCAGACTGTAATTGTGCCATTGTTCCACAAGTTAAGGAAAGGGGTAAATAGGAGATAGTTTGTATAGATCAGATTTTATTATGCTTACTCAAAATGAGCAGTTATTATGCTTACTCAAAATTGGGGAGTTTGGACTGAAAGCCTATGACGTGTAATAGATGGTAAGCTATGCCAAACAAGGAGGATAATTCTACAAATGTATGTTACAACACATAGAAACATAGAATTACCAAGGTTGGAAGGAACCCTTCAGATCCTCAGGTCCAGCCATCAGCCCAACACTGACAAAACCCATCCCTAACCCATGGCCCTCAGCACCACGTCTGCCCGGCTTTTAAATCCCTCCAGGGATGGGGACTCCACCACCACCCTGGGCAGCCTGGTCCCATGCTTGATGACCCTTTCAGTTTGAAAACTTCTCCTAATATCCAATCTAAACCTCCCCTGACGCAACTTGAGGCTGTTTCCTCTTGTCCTATCAGCTGTTCCTTGGGAGAAGAGACAGCATCTTTACTTACTTTGGCTGTTTGCTTTTAAAAGAAATACAAATGGTTTATTTGATGTTAAATATAGGACCTGGCTCTGTTGTACTCATCTTACTGGCACCAAGGTCATCAGCCTTGGATGGATGAAATGAGGAGGGTTTTTAGGCATCTATTATGAAAAGCATTTTTTTTTCTAATTGTGTGGTGCCTCTCTAAATTACCCTCACCTTAGCACCTCTCGTGAAAATTTGGATTTGGCAATTATGAATTATCTTATGAATTATCACTTATTTAGATTCTTGATGTCAGAAGGATCGAAGGCCATACAGCTTCTTACAAAGCAAGTTCTTTACTGGCTTATAGCCCAAGACCCATGTGACACCTGTGCTGTAACCGAGCAGCTCCTTGTGCCTGCCTGTCACTGTTAATGATGTGTAATTTATGGAAACAGGAGATAGTAATTCCTAATCAGCAAAGCTGCAGCTAATAATTCTGGAATGTATCATATAGAATTGATGTCAGATTTATGAAAAATGGAATTGACAAGTAAATTTTCTCCTCTCAACAGCTGTAAAACCTTGCTTTTAGAAGAGCAGTCTATTCAGTAACACATTTAAAAGACTGGTTTAAATCTTATTCTGGTTATAAATTATTTATTAATGATGGTAGGTCTAATAACTCTTGAACAACAACACATTAAATAAGTGAATGCTTTACATTATAGTTTAATATTTTGAAATGTACATTTTAATAATTTAATTCTTAATATATGAGCTAAGATCCAAGGTAGTTACTTATATGGAGTAATTGGAAAGGAAAATTCTCTGGGTTTTTTTTATTTATATTTATTTTGGATTTTTATTACAATCTTTTCTAATCACACCAGTGACCAAAGGAAAAAAAAAAAACCAACAAAAAAAAAAAAAAAAAACAAACGCATTGTTGTTCACACTACTCTTTCTGTGAAAATTATATTGATACAAGTTATTTTCTGCAGTCACAAGAAAAGGTTTCTGCATTCATGCTGATCTTAGTCCTTAAAAGATACATGAAATCTCTAAACACAAGTTTATGAACTTGCCTCTGCACTGTTACCTGCTCTTCTGTGTTATCAGACTGCCTGGGTTATTGGAGGGTCCCTTTTTTACGACACAGAAGTCCGTTACACAGTTTATGACACATAAGTCATTAGATGACCTTTGGAGGTCCCTTCTGGCCTGGATGATTCTATGATTCGATTCTATGATTCTATTTGGAGGACATGATGTTTTAACAAGAAAAGCCCAATTTGACTGCTCTTACTTCTTCAGGGTAAAATGTTTCTTATTGAACTGGGTTACTCATCAGGTTCCTAACCTTCATTTCCCAAATATTCCTTCACCAACTTTAAAATAAGCTGAGTATTGTCATAGGGGCAGGATGTAAGAAAGATTATATGCCTCTCTGCAGTGTACTCGGGTAGATGAAAACTGTACCTTAAATACATCTCTCATTCTGAATTTGACCACAGTATAGAAATGTCTGGAATATAGGAATTTCAGCCAAGATAATTTTTTGTCATGTTTACTACATGTTTTCTATTTGCAGATTTCCATATGTGCCTGTGTATAGCTCAAAGTTTGCTGTACAAGTCTACATGGCTGAAGTAAAACTCACAGCTTATAATTTTCATTATTTGATGAGATTATGCCTGTAACATTACAAAATAGTCAGGACTGACATATGTACCCAAACTGTGCAAAATATGGCAAGTATTTTTAAAACGACTCATGAAAGTCATTATAATTTGGGGCTGCACTGCGAGTAAGACAAATGTCCTCAGGGATGATGGTGGAATAGACAAAATGTGGCACTGATGGAGTGGAGCAGATTGCTCAAGCAGTTTGACTGATTGACTGTATCAGATATCACTAGTCTGGAATCGTCTACAGAATCAACACCAGCTGAAAGGAATCCCAACACTTGTCTGGTTTCTGTAAAGCTCAGCTTCTTCACAACCGAGAATTTGAAGCTTCAGAAAGCTAAAATAGAGAGGGTGATATTCATAATAAGGTGTGTACCCAGGGAAGTTGTGGATGCCCCATCCCTGGAGGGGTTCAAAGACAGGTTAGATGGGGCTTGGAGCAACCTGGTGTGGTGGGAGGTTTCCCTGCCCATGGCAGGGGTGTTGGAACTGGATGATCTTGAAGGTCCCTTCCAACTCTAACCATTCTATGATTCTATGTGGGTGTGTGAAGACAAAATATACCACACACACACACCCCCCCCCCAAATATTTGTTGTGGTTTTGTTGTTCCTATCCTGTTTGGAAAACACAAATTGCTTTTAGAACCAAGTGTGAAGAGATGGGGAGATTCTCAGGAAGTCAAAGTTGGATACCTTTTGAACAATGTGCTTTTGGCACAATCCAGGGGTAAGCTGGAGAGAGTTCTATGGCTTGTAATATTGCATCTAGTAAAATAATGTAATATTCCTGAAATCTCTTAGCGTAGTTGCATTTCTGCTTAGTTACTATTTGTGGTGTTTACTTCAATCCTCCTTTTCCTCTGAGTCCTTGTGTGTTTGCACACAGTTCATGGGCCATAAATAAAAGTGACCATAACTTATGTTTAAGTCCCCTGAGCCCCTGCATAGATTTTCAGTGTGGTCTTCAATGGGACAAATGATAGATTAATTAACAGGAATGTAACCTGAACCTCTCACATTAGTGAATCCTTCCTTCTTCTCTGCTGCTAACATCATATTTAAACTCTATACCGATACTGGAGATGTAGGCAGTGAGTTAGCGTATTATTTTTGGGCTGTACCTAAATCAATAGGAACTTGCTGACTTGAATGAGCAAAGCATCAAGTTTGCAAGGAATGGCTCTAAAGGCTTTAAAAAAAAAAAAAGCCTTTAAACCCTTATTACAGAAGCTCTATTTTAAAATAGGTACTGAAGGTATAAAACACTATTTTTTATAGACTAGTAATCTTCTGTAGGTCTTCAGATGAAGAGAAAATTGTACCAACAAAAGGCAATTTATAAGGGAGGATATGTGTAAGAGTGCGTGATTTCATGGCACTAATTAGCAACACTTTAGATGAAAGCATAAAGAAACATCAAGTACAGGAACGTGTCTAAGATGTTGTCTTCTTCCAAGGTTTTAGTAGGAGATTACATTGTTTAGTGACAACTACAAGTAGGAAACTTATCCTGAAGGTAAAGATATAAAGCCTATGACAGCGGCACTCTATTTTACACAATGGCCTGGTGACCAGAACACTCACCTAGAAATGGAAAATCCAGGTTCAGCTCCCATTCTAGCAGAAGGGATTTCAAAACAAACAAGCCCTGCTTTCTTGATAAAAGCCCTGATTAATAAAATGATTGGAAAAGAAGGACTTCCAGAGTCAAGCAACATGACCAGAGGGATTTGGGGTCTCAGATTTGGATTTAAGCATCTATATTTGCGTACACCATGTAACCAGTGGTGTCCCCCAAAGGCCAATACTTGGTCCAGTCTTGTTCAACTGGATGAGGTCATTCATCAACGACCTGGATGAGGGGACAGAGTGTATCCTCAGCAAGTTCTCTGATGATATCAAACTGGGAAGGCTGGCTGACACTTCAGAAGGCTGTGCTACCATCCAGTGTGACCTGAGCAGGCTGGGGAGCAAGGCAGAGAAGAACCTAATAAGGTTCAACAAAGACAAGTGTAGGATTCTGCACCTGGGGAGAAAGAATTTCAGGCACCAATATAGGTTAGGGGCAGACCTGCTGGAAAGCACTTCTGAGAAGAAGGGTCTGGTGGTCCTAGTAGATAGTAAACTACCCATGAGCCAGTAATATGCCCTTGTGGCCAAGAGGGCCGAAGCAATCCTGGGCTGTGTGGGGAAGAGTGTGGCCAGTAGGTCGAGGGAGGGCATTATCCCCTTCTACTTGGCACTGGTGAGGCCACAACTGGGATATTGCCTCCAGTTCTGGGCTCACCAGTTCAAGAAAGACAGGGAGATATTGGAGAGAGTCCAGCATAGGGCAATAAAGATGCTGGAGGGATTGGAGCATCTCCTTGATGAGGAAAGGCTGAGAGAGCTGGGAATCTTGGGCCTGGAGAAAAGAAGGCTGAGGGGAGACCTTATCAATGCTCAGAAGGATCTGAAGGGTGGGTCGAAGGAGGATGGAGCTGGACTCTTCTCAGTGGTTCCCAGGGACAGGACGAGGGGCAACGGGCTCAAGCTGGAACACGGGGAGTTCCATTGGAATATGAGGAGAAACTTCTTTGGGGTGAGGGTGTCAGAGCCCTGGCAGAGGCTGCCCAGGGAGGGTGTGGAGTCCCCTTCTCTGGAGACCTTCAAGCCCCACCTGGATGCAGTCCTGAGGGATGTGCTCTGGGCAACCCTGCTTGAGCAGGGGAGTTGGACTGGATGATCTCCAGAGGTCCCTGCCTACCCTGACAATTCCATGATTCCATGACTTTATTTCAGCACCAATTTAGGCAATGAATTCCTTCACTGACTCAATTCCTTAGGGTCTAATTTCATGTATTCATATAATGTAAGCTAAAACTGCTAGTTAAGGTATTTCCTTCTGAGATAATACTAACTCCCTGGTTTATATCTGAGCATGCTTTATTTTCTGTGAAGCTGAAGAAAAGTAGGATTATTCCAGTGGAAGATCATCATGCTTGAGAACATCTAGGGTTCTGAGCTCTCATTTATATTAGGCTTTATCTGGTGCCCACCTTCAGGAGGATATATCTACAGCTTTACTGGTTTTTAATATCTGCCAAAGGGCAAATGACAGGTGCGTCTTCTGTGCACTAAGCCATCAATCAGAAGTGTAGTGGAGTTGAAGATGTAGTAGTCTAGGGATATAACTGAGGTAAGTTTCCAGAGGGAGATAATATCTTTACTAGAATGAAAGGGAAATAGATATTTTTTTTTTGGGGGGGGGAAAGCCACACAATGCTTTGGTCTTGAAATGACGAGCTGCCCGTTCCTGTCGTCTTCTCACAAGGCCATCACCTCTTCTCTTGCTACTCTTCTCCTCCAATAGTCATCCTATTTTCTAAAATTGCTTACCTAACCAAATGCAATTGAAAGTTGTCTGTTCCAACATACTTGGATTGGAATTGTTTGAGCCTATTTCAGACGTCTGCTAAGGGTCCATTCCTTTTTTCCAACTGCACCAGCTGGTCTGATAAATGGTACCACGTCTCCCTAAAGAAATCAAAATTTTGACTGCTTATTAGCCAACCAGGTTGGTAAGTGATTTGTAAGTCTCTCTGCGCGAAGGAATTCACATCTCACTCGTACTTTTTACTATGCTGAGGCTAAGGCACCTTGTGAGCTTCTGTACTCATAGGATGACCTTTATGCAAAAGAATTAATCAAACTAGAGATTCTATTTGTTTTTCTTTTCTCAACAGGAAGTCTTTTCAGCCACGGAAACGTCACCTACCATAGATTACATTGAGATAGTTCATGACACAACAGAGAAGAACGGGATAGCAGCGCACACAAGGCATAGCTGTTTAGTATGCTGAATCATTACCCCAGCCTTCAATCACCTTGTTAATATGTAACTTATCTGCAGTTATGCAAATGAGGCATTAGTGCACTTCGAGACGTTCGTGTTCAGTCTTTTGTGATCTGTGATGGATTTTCATTGTAAGAACTATTTATAAAATTAAGCAAAAAATATATTAATATGTTGATATAATCAAACTCAGATGCTGCTAACACAAAGAGAGATGTGTGAGAGTCCTTAAATGGCCCGTGGACAAACTAGAAGGATCACACCTGTCTTAAGAAAGCCATTAATTGCTCTAACCTACTATTTAATTCAAACATAAAAGAGCCTTCACCGGACACTGATGCTGATGGCTTTGAAATACTTTTTGATCCGAACAGCTCTGTGCAAAGATGCTTGCTATGTGTTTGTATTTTGTATATAGAATCATAGAATGGTTAGAGTTGGAAAGGACCTTGAAGATCATCGTGTTCCAACCCCCCTGCCATGGGCAGGGACACCTCCCACCACACCAGGTTGCTCTAAGCCCTATCAAGCCTGGCCTTGAACCCCTCCAGGGATGGGACATCCACAACGTCCCTGGGCAGCCTGTTCCAGTGCCTCACCATCCTCACAGGAAAGAATTTTTTCCTAATATCTAATCTAAATCTCTACTCTTCCAGTTTAAAACCATTCCCCCTTGTCCTATCCTGACAAAGAACCCCTCTTCAGCTCTCCTAGAACTCCCTTCAGATCCTGGAAGGCTGCTAGAAGGTCTCTCTGGAGCCTTCTCTTCTCCAGGCTGAACAGCCCCAGCTCTCTCAGCCTGTCCTCATAGCAGAGGTGCTCCAACCCTCTAATCATCTTTGTGGCCCTCTGCTGGACTTGTTCCATCATAATACCATTTTAAAGAACATGAGGTGACTGAAATACATCAGGGTGAGTTAGATCAGAGCCTGGTGTAGCACTGGCTGGAGAAACCCAACTGTTTGGCCGTAGCCAGCAGGTAAACAAAAGGAAGGTGCCAGCACTGTGTGAACTGGCTCATAAGGAGCCCTTTGCAGCTGGATTCTCACTCCTTTCCTCCCTAGGTGTGTATTTTGCTTTGCACAGCCTGCTTTTTGCCAGTGCCATCTCACTGCAGCTGTGTGAGGCTCGGCTCTATGTCCAGAGTGAGTATTTCTGCCTTCAGACTCACAGATAGAGATAAGCATGACATGATAATGTCATGAGATAAGCATTCTACATGATCCCAGTCCCCATCAGGATCACAAACAATCTGAAGTAAGACATGGCTCCTGTGCCATGTCTGTTACTTTGGGGAGTAAAAAGCTCCTGTGCCATGTAGGTTACTTTGGGAAGTAAAGAGCGTTTGGTGTGACCAACGTGGTCTCGGATTCACCCAGTTAGGGCTGTGGATCCTACCCCTCATCCTTTCCTATTGTCCCATGCTTTAAAATCCCTATTTGCTAGCTTTTCCCTTATATTTTTTTTTCTGTATTTTGGAATATCCTCCTGGATTCTGCAAAGGAGACAACCCCTTTTCTCTCTGAAAAGAATTCTTCAGATTTTCGTTGGTCAGTCTTGGAGCCCTGATCTCTATGCCCTTGCTATTTCCATTTTCAATTTCATTGCACTCCCAGGACTAGTGCTCTTCTCGTAGCTTCATAGAAAGGGGGTTAAATGCTGTTTCACGTGCTGGGTTGCAGGTTCACAGGCTTTCCAATCTGCTGCTGGAGAGTACTGTGTTCCTGTTTGCCAGCAGATGTCCTGGCAGAAGCCTGTGACAACCCATAGGACCAGGAAATGTCGCTTCCAAGGGAAACAAAAACAAACCAAAGCTTTGCGCCTGTAGTTACTGGGTTCACCTAAAGTAAAGCAACTAAAGGGCCAGTGCATCCAGGAGAGAATGGCTCAGGCTGCTTACTTTAATAGGTCTTTCCTTTAACTTTATTTTTTTATATACTTTGCAATATAATTATTATGAATTTCACAGTGTCTGTGCCTTCTATTGGCGCACAAATGTGTCTTTTTTATTATTATTATTTAATAAGAGTTCCTAGAGCTCATCACTAGAGAGAATAATTGACCTTAGCACTCTATATGTGCAGCAAAAGAACATATGGCATAGATGTCCCATCCCTTGTGGGGGTTCAAGACCAGGCTGGACGGGGCTTTGGGCAATCTGGTGTAGCGGGAGGTTGGAATTCCATGGTCTTTAAAGTCCCTTCCAACCCAAAGCATTCTATGGTTCTATGATTTGAAGGCTTAGGAACTCTGAAAAGTGAGGAGACCAACTTCTTTTCTGGAAAATTCCCTTGGAACACACTGTGCAAAGAGTCCCTCCTTGCTCATGGCACAACGTGAACAAGAGTTGGAGAACTTCAACGTCTCTGTTGCAATTGTCCTCTGCTGTGCCATCAGGAGGGATGTAAAACCAGATAGCTATTGCTTGGGAAGTAAAAGCAGAAGTGCATTATACTCCATAAAAGATTTCTACTCTACACAAAGCTGCCTTCTATACTGAAAGATTCAAATTACAAGAAAACACTTGCTCCAGCATTGTCCCTTGCTGTAACAGTCTATTTCTTTTGAATTAACATATTTATTAATCCATTCTAGGCAACGTTTAAGTCCTGCTGTGCATTTATACCTATTTCCAATTCCTTCTGTAAATGTCACCGAAACTCCCTTCTCAGGCTGGTGCAGATGTCTCGATTTTCTTCACAAACCGGGCATGAGCTGGTGTGCATAGCACTGCTGAATGAACCAGGAAAGCATCAATAATAACAAAATCTGAGGTGAAATATAGATAAGAGTCCAAGGAATTACCAGGGCAGTAATTTAAAAGGCCAAGAGCAAGCTAAATCTCGTGGATATCATTTTAACTCGATTACTAACGAACAAAATATTTCCTCGGATAGCATTTAAGGCCAGTTTGAGATAGGAGAGCCCCATTGCTGAAATTCATATTCAAAAGATATTTTTGTTTACTAATATCTGGAAGATGAGATTGTACTCATAAATATAGAACAGATAACATAAATCTTTCCAGAACTAAAGTGCTTTAAGGGGTGATGAATTGGCAGCAATTAATACTCACACACACTGTAATAAAATGTTCATGAAGTTTATTATTTGCCATTCTTATCAACTAATTAAAAACATCTTCAGGGTCGGATGTGTAATAAATGGGTTGGAGAGAAAGACAGAGTGGATATAAACACATTTTCTTCCCTTGAATATCACAATAACTGTTGACTCATGGCACATTAATTCATGCTACAGGAAAGAGCAGTAACAGTATAAAAAGGCTATATATTATAATATGAACTCAGAGTATATGAGGCGCTCTGACTGTAAGCTAATTTTATATGTTGAGATATAATTAATGTGCTGAATTGTACTTCTAATGCAGAGTCCAGATGAAACTGCCTGGTGTTGTTGGCCAAGCAACGAAAGGCGAGAAGATATTCTGCTTCCTCTCAGCAACACTGAGAGACTGCAGCCTATTACGTGTCTCATTTGTGGGACAGACTAATGAGCTCAGGGGAGATTTCCTACCCAGAGAGCCTTGACCATGTCTTTGGGAACTACTTCCTATGGTGACCCTTACCAAGTGAAACAAATATTTTCATGTCCAGCTCTGGAGTCCTCAAAAGAGAAAGGACATGGACCTGGTGGAATGGGTCCAGAGGAGGGCCACCAAGATGCTCCGAGGGCTGGAGCACCTCTGCTGTGAGGACAGGCTGAGGGAGCTGGGGCTGTTCAGCCTGGAGAAGCCTTCCAGGATCTGATTGGAGCTCCAGGAGAGCTGGAGAGGGACTCTTGGTCAGGAAGTGGAGAGATAGGACAAGGGAGGAGGACTTTAAATTGGAAGAGAGGAGATTTAGATGAGATATTAGGAAGAACTTCTTTGCTGTGAGGGTGGTGAGGCACTGGAAGAGATTGCCCAGAGAAGCTGTGGACACCTGATCCCTGGAGGGGTTCAAGGCCAGGCTGGATGGGGCTTGGAGCAACCTGGTGTGGTGGGAGGTGTCCCTGCCCAGGGCAGGGGGCTGGGACTGGATGATCTTTAAGGACCTTTCCAAATCTAATCATTCTATGATTAAGATTTCCAGTGATCTTTGGAGTAAATAGTAAATGCACAAAACAGAGCAGAATAATCAAACCTGAGTGAATCGTAACATATGTTAGTTCATTTTACCCCTATGAGACAAAACATACACATATAGTCCCCTGATGCTCTTTCCCTTCCAAAATAAACCTCTCAAGAACTTTGAGAGCTGAACAAAGTCAGCAAAATTAAAAGTCATCTCAGTCTATGTGCATCTCTGTGGGTTGATACCAGCAAATTGTCTGTTTATACATTATTAAGTGTGCATTATATAGTATAAGTATGCATTATACAATATTGTTATCCAAAAACTTCGTAACTATCTTGATTTTTTGGGAAAAATATGTGATCTTTTGGGTTAGACTATTTGCCAAAAATACTAACCTTCTTGGCTGATGTAATACGATGTTACGTATTGAATTAATTTTTTTTTAAAGTGGTCTGATGCAGGAAATAATGTTTTCATATAGTAACTAATAAAATGAAGATATTTAGAAAACAAACATGCAAACAGGTGTGATATAGTCTCCAAAATGAAGTTTATCTCCAAAATACTCCCAAAGTTACATTTCTCTTTTGCCTTGCTTCCAACGAGCTGTAGGGCTTTGATTTTAAAAATTAAACCACTATGTTTACTTTTCGATTAATGATGAAATAAACTTGAGCCATTTTGTAATAATTTTGGTGAGACCTGGGAGAAACAAACAACTGCTGGTAGACACTAATTTTATCCAAATTTTAACAATGACATGGTTGCAGACAACAGGTTTAAAAATGACAACCTCCTGTTTCCAGAAGGTCGTAGCAGTTTCTCTTTCACTCCTGGGTCAGGGAAAACATGCTTCAAGCAAACCTTTGGTGTACCTGTCACACAGCCTAATTTCTGTGTCCTGTTTCTATTCTAAATATGGGAGCAATAGTGGGAAAAAACTGTAAAGACAGGAATATATACAAAACCCATAGTAAATTAGGGATTACTGTCCCTAAGGTCACCCTCCAAAGTCAGGTGAGATGTCATATCCCTAAATGTTCAGGCTCTGCTGGATTATAACTGCTCATAGTCCCCCTGCTACTGAGAACGTGCAGAGGAAGGACGTAAATAAGTTCTAAAGACAATAAATTATGCGATTGAAAAAAATATACAAACATAGTCAATGCGAAAACCTTCTTGAACAGGCTAAATATATGTGTTTTGGTGAAGCTAAACTTAGTAGGGACTTTGACATGAAAACTTTTAATTAATTCTACCTTTTAATAATACAAAAATAAAATCTTTTAGCTGAACTAGTCCACTAGTTACAAAAAAATAATGTGAGTATAAAAAGGCCAAAATATCCTTCTGGAAAGATTATCATACTGCTGAAAAGGACATTTGAAAAAAAAAGAAGGATAAAAGGGGGAATGAATCAGACCTCAAAGGTAAAGTCTATAAGCTTGTTTCAATTCTCAGATTATTTTTTTTTAAAGTCAGAAAGTAATGAATTATCTTCAAACAGTGGGGGAAAGGCATTACACAAGTTAAAAGATTTCAAGGAGAAGGGGATGGATTAGCATAGGGGGAGGATATCAACTTTATATCAGCTTAACATGAAAAAAAATAGTGAGGGAGCAGGAATTAACGTGATTGAATACTACGGGTGTCTCTTGAATGCTGGATGAGGAGCACAATATGAAGCGTTAGAAAAATCAGCACACGTTAAGGTGCCATATGAAAATGCCCCAGGAGGGTTAAATTACCACGAGCACAGAAATGAAGAGTTGCTGAATGATGGTAACTGTCACAGATGACCACAGTCCCTTATGCTCTGCAATAAAGCCCTTCATCACGTAATTACCTTTACATTGTCAATTATTCTGCCCAACCTGGGGGGGAAATCTGTTTCAAACCACAGCAGTTTTGCTTCAGAAAGGACCATGGGATAAATCCTGGTAAAATCTATGGAATCCTAAGGAGGAAGATCATTTTATGTCAAGGCTCTCAGCTATTAATTACTGAATTACAATACAAAACACATGCTGTGAAGGACTCCCGCTCCTTTAAAAGAGTTGCTATCCTTCTAATCCTTCTTTTAGGTATCTAGAAATGCAAGTCTCGGGAAGCATTTAAGGACAAGTAGCAGGTGAACAGGGACTCAGCCAAAAAAACCCCACTGCATGAATAAAACTTATTGTATATTATTTAGTCATCTGTGTTGGGAAATAAGTTCACCTCCTTAGGTGCCAGTTTTTAGAATTTGTATTGGGAATTTGTAATTTGATGCTCAGAGGGCGGGAGCACCTCTCCTATGAGGACAGGCTGAGAGCTGGGGCTGTTCAGCCTGGAAAAGAGAAGGTTCCAGGGAGACCTTAGAGCAGCCTTCCAGGATCTGAAGGGAGCTCCAGGAGAGCTGGAGAGGGACTCTTGGACAGGGAGTGTAGTGAAAGGACAAGCAGTAACGCTTCTAAACTGGAAGAGGGGAGATTTAGATTGGATATTAGGAAGAGCTTCTTTGGTGTGAGGGTGGTGAGGCACTGGAAGAGGTTGCCCAGAGAAGCTGTGGCTGCCCCATCCCTGGAGGGGTTCAAGGCCAGGCTGGATGGGGCTTGGAGCAACCTGGTGTGGTGGGAGGTGTCCCTGCCCAGGGCAGGGGGGTTGGAACTGGATGATCTTTGAGGTCCCTTCCAACTCTAAGTAAGGCCACTTTTGTCGTTGTTGTTTTAGCAGCCAGTTTCTTCAGTGGGCTTCTGGCAGTGACTTCCATTCCCCCCAAAAATTTTCGCTTGCTTTTCAAATCCAGGCACATCAGACTTTAAAAGCCTCTTCAAGGTGTTTATTTTAAGATCTAGAAAAAAATTTCTTTTCTATGTTGGAACAACCACAAAATAAGGCTGATTAACAAATGGCAATGGTAAAGATGGCAGTTGGTGACGGCTGTATAATGAGTCGCATTCCTCATGCACTTGGTTGTTCCAGTGATGGTCATATACAAAAAGGGTGAAGAAAATATCCAATTTAATGGTTCTGCAAGAAAGTAGCTCTGACATAGAACCAGACTTGAATAAGCACAGGAGGTTTTTTCCTTGTCTTATTGTTGGTGTTTACCAAAAATAACCTTTAACTAGGAGAACATTCCCAAATGTCTGCTGAGATGAAAAATGCTGTAAATCAGATATTCTGATGAGACCATTAATGATTAATTTAATGGGATCATTAGTGAGCCACCAATCGGATACTGTATTATTACACTTCTCTGTCATAAATGCGGCGGATTTAAAGACTTGTTTTTCTCAAAGACTGGATCTAACTGTAAATTAGACCACTTGACCTCTTTGACAATTGTTTTTGTTAACAATAATAACTATTTACATAAGAAATTAAGACGTAACACGTGGACTGTTATACACTTTTCTTGATATTTCAAATCTGTACATGAAATCAAAAGCCAGTTAATGTAATATACGATAATGCAATAGCCAATGTAATATATGAACATTAATTCAAAAGCCAATATCATGTAACATAATGTAATACGATTGTTCTTATTGATTCCACCAGTAATGTTATCTGCACATGTGTATATATATTTAAAATTAGTTGTTAAGTGTCTTTTGATTGAACTCTTAACGATCAGGGGAAAAATGTATCCTCAGATGCCTCACCTTCACTGTTGTGTTAAATCAAACCACTATTATCTCTATATTTTTAACACTTGCACTTCACGTCACAGCCTGAAATAGCAACTTTGGTGTTCGCAGTGAGGGAACTGTTTGGCAGCAGCAAGGAAACAAGGATTAGAACGTCAGGGACGTATTTCAATACTCCCCAACTTGAAGCACTTCTTCTTAAACCTATCCTACTTTTGAAAGTCATAGACAAGTTGTTTTCTTCAGTTTTTAAGAAGTAAAAGGAATGACGAAATATTTATTTCTGGCTAAGGTACCGTTGCAGTCCCTTAATGCCTCTGAATGATGCACATCTCCTGTTCCAAAGCTGATAGAAATCACTAAGTAATTCTTCACTCTTTCTTGTAATAATTCTCTGAAAAATCAATCTTATCAGCCTAAATACACTATGGAATTTACTGAAAAATACTAAAAAAATTTGAAATCAGAATCTGCTGGCTTTAAAAATCTGCCTACATGCAAAAAGGTTTTGTTGTTTTTTTTTTTTCTTTCAGTCATTCTCATGCCAAAACAAACAAAAAATATTATTCCAGTAGGATTTGCTTGTCCTTACCTCAGGTATGCTATTTTCTCTAATCAATGGTAAGTCAGATGACTTCATTCTGGACAAAAGAAGCTGTGGCTGCCCCATCCCTGGAGGGGTTCAAGACTGGGCTGGAGGGTTTTTGAGCAACCTAGTCTGGTGAGATGTGTCCTTGCCCAGGGCAGGGGGATAGGAACTGGATGATCTTGAAGACCCCTTCCAACCTGAACTATGATTCTATGATTTTTAAGTCTATTACCCTAATAGAGTAATCAGGCAGTACAAAATTATTCCTTTAGGTCTGAGACACTCATCTCTTTGTGTCAAGTGTAAATTAAATGTTTGTATTAAGGGCTTTTTAGTAGGTGTTATAGTCTATTATTAACCAATCCATTTTTCTTTCAGTTTTTCAAACTTCACCTGAAAGATTTTTAATTTTAGAGGGGAGAGGTGAAGTCTAATTTTCATCGGTTCTACTTTTTCACATGGGAATTCTCATGGGAGGATTTAGCCAGCTGTAAGATTTGATCCTTCAGCTTTTCCACTGTGAGTAGCCTTTTTGAGTCAGTGAGTAATTAATGACTTCTAATTTCAGTATCTATATTAATATTGGAACTAGGGTTATGGCAACCTGCGCCAGTTACAGCATGGTGATCTAGAACACAGAATAATAATGCATAGTCATTCCCTTGAAATAGTTGTTCACTGGTATAAATGGGGTTGACACTGGGATATAGATTGTCATTTAGCATGTGCTAGAAACATGAAATGGTTAATGTTGATCTGATGATGCATACTGATGAACCAACTCCAGGGTTCACTGCTGAAAACGTGTGACATTAAATAACACTGCTCTCAGTAGCCCTTGAAAGTATCACAAAAACATTAAAAGAGGGTTTTGATTAAAAAAAAAAAAAAAAAAAGCAGAATTACCAGAAAAATGTATATGTATGAGTATCTGAGAGAGCTCTTTCATAGAAATGGGTTTTGAAGTTACAACCCAAATAATGAAAAGATCAGGTTTTGGCTCTTTTTAAGAGCTAAAGAAAAGAATTCTCCACTTCCAGAAGTGTTCTTTCAAACTCAAAAACCTGGCCAAAACCTACATGTTCAACAAAGTTTCCCCTTATAGTAAAACAAAGCTTTCTGACGCAGACTATTCTCCAACAAAAGACTCTTTAATCTCTGCCAGTTTTTCGAGAGAAAAAGATACTTTCAGCAGCGATTCTGCTCAAGTTGGTTTTTGAAGAAACTTCCACTTTAGAAGGAGGGAAGAAAAAAAAAAAAAGGAAAGAAACCCAAAAAACCTCATAGAAATTTCTATAAGGCAAGAGTCCCTGCCTATTCAGATCTCATACAGCTGGG
Source organism: Pedionomus torquatus (assembly GCA_013398155.1). Lineage (NCBI taxonomy): Eukaryota > Metazoa > Chordata > Aves > Charadriiformes > Pedionomidae > Pedionomus > Pedionomus torquatus. Next base: position 24,307 of record VZRU01017514.1, on the reverse strand, counting down.
ATATAGATGACACTAAAAAAGGTGGTATGGTGGGCATGCCAAAAAACTTGTCTCCTTGATTGAACTGACAGCACAAACCAACAACAAACCAACAAATATTTTACCCTCTAGAGAAGTTTTTACTGTTCATATGACATACACGGCAGCACCAGAAGGTAGTACTGTGTCAGGTCACAGGTCAGTCTAGTCTGGTATCTTCTCCCTCGTTTGACCAAAAGTGGACGTTGAGAGAACAGTATCTAGAAAGGAGGAAGGATGTACAAGTCATCCACAAGGCTCTTAGCCAGTGGTTTGAGGGTCAGGAAACACCTGAGACTCAGGCATACTTTGAGTTCAGAAAACTTCAGGCATTCCCATCTCATCGATGCTTATCAATATCAAACGGGTGGGTGGCAAGAGGGACGAGGGGTAACAGGCACAAACTAGAACATGGGAAATTCCATCTTACCATGAGGAGGAACTTCTTTCCTGTGAGGGTGCCAGAGCCCTTTTCTAGTCTTTTCTAGACTGCCAAGAGAGGTGGTGGAGTCTCCTTCTCTGGAGACATTCCAAACTTTCCTGGACATGTTCACGTGGGACCTGCTCTGAGTGACCCTGCTCTAGCAGGAGGTTGGACTAGATAACCACCAGAGGTTGTAANTTACCATGAGGAGGAACTTCTTTCCTGTGAGGGTGCCAGAGCCCTTTTCTAGTCTTTTCTAGACTGCCAAGAGAGGTGGTGGAGTCTCCTTCTCTGGAGACATTCCAAACTTTCCTGGACATGTTCACGTGGGACCTGCTCTGAGTGACCCTGCTCTAGCAGGAGGTTGGACTAGATAACCACCAGAGGTTGTAAAGAGATGGGGGTTGGTCTCTTCTCCCAAGTCACAGGCGATAGGACAAGAGGAAATGGTCTCATATTGTGCTAGAAGAGGTTCAGATTGGAGATTAGGAAAATGTTTTAGGATGAAACAGTTATTAAGTGTTAGAATGGGCTGCCCAGAGAAGTGCTTGAGGCACCATCCCTGGATGTATTTAAAAGTTGGATTGACTTAGTGCTTGGTTGACATGGTTTAGTGATGTCTTTTTATCAGAGTTAGGTTGGTGGTTGGACTAGATGATCTTAAAAGTCCCTTCCAACCTAGCCAATTCTATGATTCTAAGGTTGTAGGCACATGTCATCAGGCAAAGATTTTAAGCTCTCAGTAAAGCACATAAACGTGAGAAATATGAGTCTGTGATAAGTCTGAGCAAGGCTCATACACGATAATTCCGAATAATGCACCTAAATGCTACAGAGGGACAGAATTTGAGACACGTTATCATTGACCGGCTTTGACAGCTCCTCACTGCAGAATACTGGCTTGCATTCCTAGGAATAATAAAATGCCTTATTGAAAGATTAAAAACATTCCTGAAAAGCTGAGTCACTGGGGAGAGTGGAAGAGTCATAAGGCAGAGAATCTAACTCAGTTTCAGTTCTATGTTGTAGCCTAAAGGAGCTGATGAAACCCAGAAACGTACAAAAGAGGCAGCAGTGAATATGAATGGAGTAATTCTACCTCTTTATACAAGGCTGGGGAGAGCAATCTCAGGACATATATCTGAGCCAATACAAGGAGCGAAACTACTGGCTGGGTAATAATTTGACAGAAAAGAGTCTCAGGACCTACTGTGAATTTTAAGCTGAAAATGAGTGAAGGGCTGTGCTGTTGTAAAAAAATCAAATACACTCCTGTCGGGGATAACAAGACTGTGAAGTAATCCTTATGCTCCGCTCAGCATTAGGAAGGTCTTATCTGGAGTACCGCGCCCCTTTGTAGTTAGAAGATTTACTTTCTTAGTGGTAAAGATAGTGAGGCGTTGGAAAAGATTGCTTAGAGAGGTTAGAGGCTCTCCAGTGGAGGAAGTTTTTAAGAATGAGTCAGATAAACCTGGATCAAGAACGTGTGCAGCTGATCCTGCCCTGGAGCAGCCGATGGACTGGATGACTTTGCCTACTCTCTTCCCAGCCCTATTTTGTCTGAATGCTATGAATTTTACAATTATGTGAATAAAACACGCAGCTGCGACAGGATATTGAAGTACATGGGAGAAAGTACAGAAAAGCTGAAAAAATTATACTGAAATAGTCACGTTTTAGTAAGACATTCAAAAGAGCTTAGGCTACTCTACCAAAGGAGTTGAAGAGTACCTTCATTATTCTGTTGAAGATGAAAACTGGTTGTAGAAAAAATGCTAATTCTTAAACTATCCTTAGATACAGAAACATAATTTAAAAAAACATCACTAGCTAGAAGCTAGACAAGTCTGGAAATTGTAGAATCATAAATTGGTTCAGATTAGAAGGAACCTTCAAGATCATCCAGTTCCAACCCCCAGTGTCATGGGCAGGGACACCTCCCACCACACCAGGTTGCTCCAAGCCCCATCCAGCCTGGCCTTGAACCCCTCCAGGGATGGGGCAGCCACAGCTTCTCTGGGCAACCTCTTCCAGTGCCTCACCACCCTCACAGCAAAGAAGTTCTTCCTAATATCCAATATAAATCTCCCCTCTTCCAGTTTAAAAGCATTACTGCTTGTCCTTTCACTTCACAACCTGATCAAGAGTCCCTCCCCATCCCTCCTGTAGGCCGCCTTTAGAAAGGGGCTCTATGGTCTCCCTGGTGCCTTCTCTTCTCCAGGCTGAACAGCCCCAACTCTCTCATCCTGTTTCCATAGGAGAGGTGCTCCATCCCTCCCAGCATCTTTGTGGCCTCTGCTGGACTAGCTCCAACAGGTCCATGTCCTTCTTGTGCTGACAACTCCAGAGCTGGACACAGTGCTCCAGGTGGAGTCTCACCAGAGCGGAGCAGAGGGGCAGAATCATCTCCATGGACCTACTGGCCAGGTGTCAACAAGATGTTAACCACTGAGGCAAACTAGGAAAAACTCACACCAGGATCTGAGGCAGAGGTCTTTCTGAAAGATGTGTTTTGGAGAAGGTCCACCTCAGCAAAGACAGAATATGTAAGTGCAGGAAATACAGACATATTGGTGTGTTGGAGGTTAGATTATTACATTACATTATTGCATCCTGGGCTCCATCAAAAGCTGTGTTGCCAGCAGAGCCAGAGAGGGGATTCTGCCGCTTTGCTCTGCTCTNGAGGGGCAATGGACTTAAGTTGGAGAAGGGTAGATTTAAGTTGAATATTAGAATAAATTTCTTTCCTCTGAGGGTGGTGGGACACTGGAGCAGTTTTCCCAGGGAGGTGGTTGAGGCCCCTTCCCTGGAGATATTCAAGGCGAAGATCGAGGAGGCCCTGGGCAACTTGGTCTAGTTGGGGGTGTCCCTGCCACTGCGGGGAGGTGGGACTAGATGACCTTTTGGAGGTCCCTTCCAGCCTGGACGATTCTATGATTCTATGATTATTTTATCTATTATATTATACTATGAACCCTTCCAACTGTATATGATAACTCACCTATGCAATACTTCCTCTTAAATGTTTCAGCGTATTGAAATTTTATTTTCAATTTGCTCAAAAGTCTTTAAGACTGTAGCAATATCAGCATCACCTCAAACTGTAGCTTTCCACCAGGAACAGAGGGGAGAAAAAAAAGAAAAAAAAAGGGTTTGAAGTTTCTTTTTGCCAGAAATATAACACAGTCTGATAATTTGTGGTTTGTAATGATGCAGTATTTTTCAATACTGATCCACAGAGCATAAAAGAGCTTCTTGCAGGGTATGGAACAATTCCTCTTGCTCTGGAAAGCAAAAAAAAACAAAAAACAAAAAAACCCCAACAAAAGTCCATCTGCTTACAAGGCCAAGTATGTAACCTGCCTTGAAAGTGCCGATATTTAACAGATTATATTTGAACTTTTAGGTTTTTTTTTGTCTCAGCATGGGCCCCATTACAGGGAAGGTGAAATTAGGCCCAGAGGGACAAAACAAAATAAATAAGCAAATCCCTTATTATTGGCACCGGTTTCGCTGTCATTGCAAGTTCTCAGTGTTTCTCAGGATTGGGTCCTTACATTTTATGTTCATCTTCCTGGAAATATCTCTGGAAGTCTAATTAGTCTTTAACTTGGAAATGACAGCAGGGGAGCTATTCTTTCTAAAAAAACAGAAAACAAGTTTGCATCTGTTTTGCTTCGCAAATGAGCGGAGCCCTGTGCTTAACAGGAATAAAAATAAATGATGGATCTCATGCCCTCCAAAGAAAAACAACCCGACAACAAAACCCCTTGCCGTTTCAGCGCCTCACAAATGAGATATCTTTACTTGCCTAGAAGATACCGGAATTTTTCAGCAGCAGAAATCCCAGTGGGATGGGATGGTTAATCCCCAAGCCGTATTTTCCAGTTCTCTTGTCACAAGCTCTATCCATAAGTAATTCTCTCACCTTGAGCATTTTAGGTGTAGTTGGCGTTTTTCTTCCCCATTTATCCACGTGGGCACAACCAGAGGCGAGCTCTTTCAAACCAGATACTCTACTGTAGTACAGAGTAAGGGGAGAGATGATTTTAAAAGAGAAGTTTGTCACAAAAGCCTCATGAATGTATTCATAAAGTCGATATTCCTACAGACTCCCTGACCTTCAGGAAAAAAAAATTCTGAATACCCTAGATTAAAAACTCGGCGAGCACTTAGGGAAAGAATGTAATTATGATTCTAACTTTGTTAGGTAATACACGAGAAAGAGAAACCTGAGAAGGAACAGTCCTTATGAACTGCAGGAAAATACATATACATGTGACATTTGATAGAGGAGACACAGTAGGAAAGTTTGTGGAAGACAACGACACCTACTGCTGCTCCATATAGAAAAAAAGAGGTCTAAAAAAATGGGTAGGATCTCAAGGCAATAATAAGAATAATTGATTACTTTTGGCTTTGCATTTTTTTGACAAATAAAGGTCAATATTCAGAAAAACCCACTACTCCCAGGCTAACAAATGTAGGTCTCAGTCCTAATTCCTCCGCACAGAGTATACCTTTCTTTACTGTCTATTATTGTTGCTTCTAACGATAACTTCGCTGTTTCTATAGCTCTATAGGAAACACCACTCCATAAGTTTGCCACCATAGATTATTTACGTAAAACTGATGTATGATGACACCTCATAGACTTATTTTGCTCAGAAGTCTCTCTCCCTTAACATGGAACAATTGTTTCTGCTAATTTAGAAGCAATACGACCACTGTGAACCCAGACTAAATATAATTTCTCTATAGAGCCTGCTGTACTTACCTCACTCAAGAAAAGGAGTCAAGACTTGTGGCTGGCCAATAAATCCCTAGGATGGAAGGATGCTCAGAGGAGATGGGGAAGGGGGATAAACCCAAGAGGCTAAAATCTCAACACAAAGGGGAGGCGAGGGNAGGAGTGTGAATGTCTCCCTGGCTTCCAGCAGAGAGGGGTAGAGGGAGTGAATGGGTTGTCGTAGAGCATTAAACCCCAAACTATTAGCACCAAAAAAAAAAAAAGTGTTTCTGCATTACTGCGGCATTTATACATTTTACTAAGCGGAATTTAACATTTGTAACTGTGATTTCAGCACATTTTGTCCCACTGCTAAATCAGACATCCCGTGTAACATTCACTGTCTTGAAATCGAGATCTTCTCCCTCCCTACAACTCCCTGAAAGGAGGGGGTAGCCAGGGGAGAGTCGCTCTCTTCTCCCAAGTCACAGGCAATAGGACAAAAGGAAACAGCCTCAAGTTGCCCCAGAGGAAGTTTAGATTGGATATTAAGAATTTTTTTTACGCTGAAAGGGCTATTAAGCATTGGCCCAGGCTGCCCAGGGCAGTGGTGGAGTCCCCATCGCTGGAGGGATTTAAAAGATGGGTAGACGTGGTGCTGAGGACCATGGGTTAGAGATGGTTTGTCAGTGTTGGGCTGGAGGGCCTCAAAGATCCCATCCAACCTTGGCAATTCCAGGATTCTATGAAATAAATAAGTTTATTGTTTCACCTTTCACACATGGCATATCTAAAAGAACCTGGTTTGGAGACTATCGGACTCTTACAAGGACTGCTCTCAGTGTTTCACACTACGAGAGGTTGTGTGACCCTGGAACTATTTATTTTGCAGTTTGTAGAATCATAGAACTGTTCAGTTGGAAGGGACCTTCAAGATCATCCAGTTCCAACCCCCCTTCCCTGGGCAGGGACACCTCCCACCACCCCAGGTTGCTCCAAGCCCCATCCAGCCTGGCCTTGAACCCCTCCAGGGATGGGGCGATTCCAGCTCATTTCCCTTTTCCCATACACAGGAGACGGCAGCTTATACGGATGTGAGGTGTTCGCAATACAGGAATTCCGTGATTCGTTAAAAATTAAGCCATTTTAGAGAAGTTTAGAAGCAGCAACGCGGAGTCCATTCATCTCACCCCCCCCCCAGTGGGAGCATCAGCCGCGGTAGCCAAAAAGCAGCCTGTAGCGCCTCCGTATTACAAATGCGTTAATCAACGTCTCATTAAGACTAATTTGGCTTGAGCCTGAATAGAAGCATGCTAAAAGAGCGGGTGAGAGCTCCGATGTCAGAGCTGGGGGCGGTTTTGCATAAGGATGGGGGCGAGGACCTGGCGACGGGCGGGACACCCCCTCCAGGGCACAGGCAAGACAAAAGAAATCCCGATAAACGGCTTGGGGAGTAGGAAAGGGGGGAGAGAAAGAGCCTAGAAGGATCGGGTATAAGCGAAGAAACCCGGGGGAGGAGAGGGGAGACCTTCAGCTCCCAGGGGTGCGGGAAGAAGGGGGGTCCTGCCTGTTCAGCCGGGAGCCGCCGCGGGACGATGTGTTGAGAGGAGGAGGTAAGGATGGAGGTTTGTGCTTGGGATGATGCTTGATGTTGTGGAGGAACTGTAAGCCTGCTCATCACGAGGGAATCATAAATCATCCAGGCCAGAAGGGACCACCAAAGGCCATCAACCTCCCCGCAGTCGCAGGGACACCCCCAACTAGACCAGGTTGCCCAGGACCTCATCGAG
>VZRU01017511.1:14045-33892 GCA_013398155.1 Pedionomus torquatus | reverse complement strand
TCCTTGCACTAGACTCATAAATCTCCTTGCACTAGGGTTTTACAGCTCTTTGCACCAGGGTTTTAGAGGTCCTTGCACTAGACTCATCAATCTCCTTGCACCAGGGTCTTACAGGTCCTTGCACCAGGATTGTGCCCCTTGCACCAGGATCGTATAGGTCCTTGCACTAGACTCATAAAGCTCCTTGCACCAGGATCGTATAGGTCCTTGCACCAGGGTCATACACCTTCCACCAGGATCGTGCCCCTTGCACCAGGATCGTGTAGGTCCTTGCACTAGACTCATAAAGCTCCTTGCACTAGACTCATAAATCTCCTTGCACTAGGGTTTTACAGCTCTTTGCACCAGGGTTTTAGAGGTCCTTGCACTAGACTCATCAATCTCCTTGCACCAGGGTCTTACAGGTCCTTGCACCAGGATTGTGCCCCTTGCACCAGGATCGTATAGGTCCTTGCACTAGACTCATAAAGCTCCTTGCACCAGGATCGTATAGGTCCTTGCACCAGGGTCATACACCTTCCACCAGGATCGTGCCCCTTGCACCAGGATCGTGTAGGTCCTTGCACTAGACTCATAAAGCTCCTTGCACTAGACTCATAAATCTCCTTGCACTAGGGTTTTACAGCTCTTTGCACCAGGGTTTTAGAGGTCCTTGCACTAGACTCATCAATCTCCTTGCACCAGGGTCTTACAGGTCCTTGCACCAGGATTGTGCCCCTTGCACCAGGATCGTATAGGTCCTTGCACTAGACTCATAAAGCTCCTTGCACCAGGATCGTATAGGTCCTTGCACCAGGGTCATACACCTTCCACCAGGATCGTGCACCTTGCACCGGGATCATTGCAGGTCCTTGTACTGGAGTCATACAACTCCTTGCACTAGTGTTTTACAGCTCCTTGCACCAGGATGATGTAGGTCCTCGCACTGGGGTTGTTACATCTCCTTGAACCGGGATCACGTACGTCCTTGCACCACGGTCATGCAGTTCCTCGTACCGGGGCTTTACAGCTCCTTGCACCAGGGTTTAACCCCCTCTTTGCACCGGTCCCAGAAGCTTGGTGTTCCCGGGGAGGTTTGGGGGTGACCTGGGGACACACTGGGTGGTGGGGAGCCGTGGCAGCGTGCGCCCGCCAGAGGCACAGGGGTGTTCCTCACCCTCCAGCCGGGACCCTCGAGGCCTGGGCACTGCCAGGAGAGGCTATAGGGGAGCGTGGAGCTTGAATTTTGTGGGACAGGGGGTGGCAGTGGGAGGGAGTGGTGGGCACCCTGCCCAGACGGAGGCAGCAAGCCCCCCTGCACCCCCAGGGCACAGTGTCCCCCTGCCACTGGGCTGCCTGTGGCACCAGGAGGGCATTTCCCTCCCCGTGGCTGGGAGGTCCCTGCTCCGCAGGACTCGCCGTGGCAGATTTGGCTGGAAACAGCAGATTTAACAGGCGGTCACATGCCCCAGCGGGGTGACTGTCATCTGACCGGGAGACGGGTGTCAGACAGCAGGCGGTGGGCCCTTCAGCCCTGCATCTCCTCTGCGTTTGTCCTGTTGTTGGACCTCAAGGAGCAGCATCCTGGGGTCCGGTCCAGTCCGGGCACCCGGCGCTGGCCCCATGTGTCTGACACCGTAACCAGCACCTCCTCTTAGAGGGGAGTCCAGCCACCCCAATCTTTGGTGATATTCATAGCCCAGACACCCCACCCCTTTCCTTCACATCATCCATCCTTCGAGGCTGCAGCAACGAAGAGATTTGTCCCTCGAGAACAAAACCAGGGCGTTTTTCTCAGCCTTTTTTTAATCCCTAATTTATTTGCAAAGACGCCTGGGCAATTCCCCCAAACCTAACGAACCCAGAGCTGTTCACACGCAGCTCCTCGTCTCTGCACATCCTGCTCCAAACTGGTTTCTGAAGCCTCCAGCGACCGCTCCGGCTCAGCCCTGGGGTCTCCCCGAGCCGCCGCTGAGCACACGACGCAGCCTGAATTTCTCCCAGTCATCCCAGTTTCCCAGCCAGCTCCAGCGGGGATCCGGCTCCCAATCAAAAAAGCGCCCCCCAGATTTGTCATTGCTGCAAATTCAAAGGCTCCGTGCGCATCCGAAAGTCCGGGTGGCGCCTGGAAATCTCAAGCAGGAACTCAGACCTTGTTATTTTATTAAGGAGAGCCGTGCCAGATCCTGCCCGGCCACAGCCAAAGGAGACAGGAGGCAGATTTGCAGCCTTTTTAATCACTACAGGAGATCTGGAGGCTGCTTCTCACCATCCAGGGGGCCGAGAGAGAGAGGATGAGGTGTTGCAGGGACAAACTGCCCCAGGGGTGATGCTCGGCGTCCCTAGGCTGACAAGGCAAAGCCAACCCTGGTGTTGGCCACGTCGAAGATGGAGTAGTACTGCCGGAGGAAGAGGTTGCCGAGGATCCAGAGCGGCTGGCCGCCGGCAGAGCCCACGTACGTGCTCTCGACCCCAACGGTGCAGACGCCATCGACCTGTCGGGGGGCAAAGGAACAAATTTCGGTGTCGGTGAGGAGCCTGAAGGGATTGTGCTGCCCATACCTTCATGGCTGCTTTGGCTTGGGAGCAGGATTAGACCCTCCTTACAGTCACACACAGGCATTGGAAAAGCCCCCTAAAATCGGGTGCTGGGAAATACGGCACTAAGGCTGCTGGAAGTCTCTGTGTTTGAAAGAAATCCTTGGACTTTCTCCTGGGTAAAACCACCCTGTGATGGTGAACGCGTGTTGGGGCTGATAAGATCACACCTACGTTTAAGACATAGACGGAGGGAGGCAGCGGTAACTGGGCTCCACTGATGGCAAAGTAGAGGGTGGGCATGTTCGGGACAGCGCTGCAGTTGACAGCAAACTGCAAAAGAAGCAGAGAAGGGCAGAGGGATCAGGACCCGCAGGGCTGGGCACCATCCTTCCTCCAGCTGTAACCCCGGCCATGCTCCCTAAGGGTCCCTCGGGGCTGTGTTGCCCCAGGGTTACCACGTTTGGAAGAATTATTCTTGTTTTACACCACTGCAAGGGGAGATGGTTTTCTCCAGAGGTGCCAGGAACCCTCCGTGGCTGAGCGTTACCATCCACGTGCATCCTCATCCCCATGGCATCAGCCCCTCGTGTCGGGGGGGGCATCCTTCCCACCTACCCCGTAGTCACTCTCCTCCACACCCAGCTCCTGCAGGAAGGCTGACATGAATTGTCCTGGGATGGTCAACAGGAACGTCCCGGTATCCACGATGCCGTGACAGCCTTGGCTGCACCAGCCGGTGGCTGACGGCCCGATGGAGAACCTGCAGTGGCAGAAAAGGCATCAGAAAAGGCTCCCCCTCCTCCAAGACCCTCTCCAAGTCACAGTGTGGCACTTACTCCTCAATCCCGATCTTCCAGTACAATTCCTGGATCACAGGAGCCCAAATAACCTCCCCGAAGTACAGCTGGGGGTCAACTCCCCCGAGGATGACTTCCCCGCCGTAACTGTAGGTCGGGTTGCTGGAAAGACACAAAATTCAACCCCGGATGAGGCAGGCTGCTGAGCAGAAAGCGGTGTAGCGTAGAGGAGTGCGGGGAGACCGTGTGGATGGAGAGGGAATGAAGAAGAGGAGGGATCCAGGCTGTGTCTATGGGAGAGAGAGACCCCGAGGTCTCACCGGGAGTAATAGAAGCTGAAGATGGGTTCGGCGAGCTGGCTCTGCTGCAGCATGTTCTGCATCAGCGTGTTGAAACCGCCGATGCCAACGCCCGGGTAAGCCATGCCCAAAATCCCATCAAAGTCCTGGTAGTAAAAGGGTCTGCTGGGCTCATCCAGGCTCAGACCGAACTCCTGGTTCCTGATGACGATGTTCTGGATCTAGAGGGAGAGGAAAGATGCAGGGGGATGTCGGAATTTTGGGGATAGCATCCCAGTGGGGAGTTTTGTGGGGGAGGCAGTGATGCCCAGGAAGGTCATGAAGGTAAATCTGCGCTGAGAGGTGCTGAGCTCTCCCCCATCACAGGTGGGAGACGGAGTCGGGGGCAGCCTGGCTCATATTCTTTGTCCCATCACCCTTATTATTCATCAAATTACCCACGAAAGGGGTTTGCCTCAGTTCAGTTAGTTTAAAATCACGTTTTCATCACATGCAGGTCGCACAGCAGAACGTTTCTTAGTCCTGTAATGATGAAGCTCAGCCACCGGTGTAAAAAGCAAACATTTAAGGCCAAAGATATCCCTTAGTTCAAAGCAGCGATGAAGAGCCCAGAGGACTCAGCCTGGGCTGGTTTGCATGTCCCAGTCTCCAAGTGAGACTGGAGATTCCATAAGCTCTATATGGGCGGTCCAGGCACTTATAGCCAACATAAAAAGGTACTTTCAGCTGCCCCCTCGATTTTCAACCGAATTGGAGTGATCACAACCGCAGTCACCTCTTACCCTGGCTGCAGCAATGCACCGACACAGCAGAAGTCACTTACCGTCACGGTGTCGTAGCCCAACACCACCCACAGGTCACCGAACCCGTAGCTCAGGGTGTAGGTCACACCGATGTCCGAGAAGGTGGAGGACAGGTTGGGGTTGAACCTGGCGTGGTTCCCTGCCCAGAGAGAAGGTCACAGCCCCCGGGTCACATCCTGCCCTCAGGTCAGGGGGGGGGCACACACAGGCAGTAATCTCCAGCAAAGGGATTCCAGGGGAAGGAACTGGTGTCACCGAGCCCACCCCATGGGCTCTCACTGATTTCCCTGCCATCTCTCCAGCCCGCAGCATGCAAGGGGTGCCCATGGGTGGGGGGAACCCCATCCCTCCTGTGTCCCCCGAGGGATGCTCACCGCAGGCGGGAGTCTGGCAGTAGGTGGAGGGCACCCACAGGTTGGCAGAGCCGGTGTCAAAGATCACCAGGAATTGTTGCGGGGGGGTCCCGATGCTGATCTCCCCGAAGTAGAAGGACTGCGAACAAGAAGCGTGGGAGGATTTCTCTTGCTGCCTGGGGTTGTTTTTTTAATGAATGAGAATTTTCAGCTCTCTGCCCTCTGCTATCTGAGAAAGCCACACTGCTAAAGGGTTTGTAGGAGGGGCTCGTATCCCTTGAGAGCATCCAGAGCAGCTAAAAGCACAGAAAGGGGCAATAATTTGCCTGACACGGTCAGCAGCAAGGCCAGGAGTGGATCTGCCCTTCACACCCATCAAACTCTGCTTTTTCTGATAAAAGAAATCAATTCAGGGTAAAACGTGCCACCTCCTGCCTTCGTCTCCCAACGTCACCCAGCCCTCGGAGCTGGGCTACAGAGACAGTGAAACTCCTGCCCGTGCCCAGCAAACTGGTGACTGGTGAGCAGGGAGGGAGCTTCCTGCAGGCAGCCCCCAAAACCAGAGCCAGGTGGCTTAGAGGAGGAAGGAAAAGCTTTAATACTTACATCCAGGTAGTTCGTTAGCGGTTCGTAAGCCACGGCGTTACTGAGCTGGTATTTCCTACCAGGGTCCCCTTTGAGCTCCTTCAGGAAACTTTCTGGCACCCCCTTCTCTCTCATCACCTTCTGCATGGACCTGCCTTTCCTCAGGGGGATCCTGCGTGGGATGGAGATGGCATTTAGATGGCCTCTTCCCCCATGTGCACCCCCATGTGCGGAGGATGGGGTGACCATGGCCAGACCCTGCACCCTCGCACCCATCCCAGCCCCAGGACTCACCTCACCACCCCCTCCCCGAGCCAGGGGCAGAGCAGGGCTAGCACCAGCCACCACATGGCCCTGGGTGCTGGTGGCTCCGTGGTAGCTCCATCAGCAGCCTGGGCAGGGCAGGGTCTATATAGCCAGGAGCTGTGCCCAGCCTCCTGCTCCTGACACCCCTTGCCTCTATCGCTGCACCCACCCAACACCAACGCTTGCGGTGCCTTTATCACTGCAGCCACCGTGATTTTGCCTCCGTTCCCAGGCTGTTGAGGTGCTCACAGACCGGCCCTGGAGCTCTGATACCCAGACCAAATATGTGACATCTGATAAAATGCAGAAGTTTTGTTGTTATCGAGGAGTTAAAGGGTTTCCTCTTGCCTCCAGCACCAGCTTGATCATTCCAGAAAACAAAGGCAAAACACACCCTTTATAGCAAACAAAATTTGTGATGCTTGTGTTGCTCCTTTGACCCATCCAGGCAGCCAAGGAAGTGCCACGGGGCCACAATATTTCTTCCATCCAAGACTACAGACTGTATTACACCCACTTCTATCAAGGTGGCTGGCACGAAATGGCAGCGATGGTTTTTCAGCCCAGCTCCAAGCCTCCTGGGAACCAGCACATGCCCAATAAAATGTCTGTCTTTCTGGGCATTTGTCCTTTTGTCGCTCTTTGGCCCTTCGCCTCTGTTAATACCCCCCAGGGAAGCTGAGGTGGGGACTAGAAGCTGCTGGGTACAGCAGCCCTGAAAGGCATAACAGGTCTTTAGCTGCCTGGTTGCAACCATTCAACTGTCTCCAAAGGATGCTTTAATTTGCTGCAGTTTCTTGGCCGTGTCTGCTGAGGATGCTCAGGTCACACATCTGGTGGCACCTCCCATACGCTTTGTGTGATGCTGGTCATGGCCAGGCAGGAAAAAATCCAGGGGGAATCTGTATTTAGGCATTCGTTTCCAGGGGATTTTTAGTCCCAGAAGATCCTTTCCTCCCCCTGGGAAGGTGCTAACAGCCAACCAGCCCTGCCAGTCCCTGCTGGGTCACTGAGGGCCCATCCTGGCATCTGGTGGCCCACGATGCTGCCTTGTAGTCCAAACACTGGGCACTCACCACCTGCAGAAACTCTGCCCCGTGCTGCCAGGGAGCGGTGAGTGTCCCCATGTCCCCATCAGCCCAGCAGCCTCGACTGTGCTGGCCAGTGGACTCACCTACTCTGGAAGACCTGAAGAGATGAACGTGGGGTTGATTTTCTCTGCAAAGCTCTCAGCAGAGAAGCCCCAGCTGGACCAAAAGCCCGAGGCTGCTCAGACCCCTCTGCCTGGGGGAGGGGGCGCTGGGCCAACCCCACCAGTTTAACACATTTTGCTTCGAGCACCCACCACGTGTTGCAGTTCTGCTCCCATTTTACTGGGACCAAAAACCTTGGTCCAACTCTGGATGTCCCCATGGGGAGTCACCAAGACATACACCCCAGGGATGAGGCAGAAGAGGGACCATGGCCCTTCTCCCCAGGGTCAGGCAAGAGCATCCCCGCTGTCCTTTGGTGTAGGCACTTGCAGACACCCCAACTCCCCTCTAACAGTGTCCCAGACCCTTTTGTTGCTCCCATCCAAGCTGTCAGCGTTGGACCCGGTGCTTTGAGCTTGTGGCAGCTCAGGATTCCCCCGGCGCTCCTTTCCTCCTCCATCGCATCCTGAATGGATCTGCCTTTGCTTGGCTGGATCCTGCAGGAAGCAAAGGGAAGGGCGAAGAGCAGCGGGGACATGGTCAGCTGTCACTTGTCCCTTCCTGCCACCGCTGCTGCCAGAGCAGCTTCCACTCCCCGAAACCTCCTCATTTTATAGGGGAGGAGGAATGTCTTTCCCTGAGCCCCACGCTTGTCTCCTCTCCTTCTCACTGTGCTCCGCCTGTGTCAATATTTTGACACAAAGCACAGCGGAGTTTGTGTCCTTTCTCTGGTGAAATGACAGAGCTATTAATATATCTGATAATGAGCTCCAATGATAAAGAGCTTCTAAGAAACAAGTCTGGATGCCGGGAAAGAGCCGTGTTACCCGAGCCTCCCCCCAGCCAAGGTGTTCCCCGTCCCCTTTGGCCTCAGACCAGGAATTCCTGAACTTTGGCTGTTGTTTTACCTGACTGAGAAACCCCCACTTCAGGATTTAGGGGTCATTTAGATGTCACGACTAACCTAATCTGGCTTCATGTTCCCACTTTGACTCGGTCACTGGACTTTGTAAAATGTTATCCAGCTCCACGGGAGGTTAGTGGCTTCCCATACGCATCTCTGAGCAGGTTTCCCGATGCCCAGCAAGAGGGATGCAGGTGGGGACCGACTGGTCCCGTAGCTTTATCCTTGCCCAGTTGGAGCGATGAGTGCAGCCCTGCAAGTACCAGCAGCAGCAGGAGACAGGCCAGCGTGTCCCTGCAGTCACTCCAAGGTCACTGCAAGCAAAGCAGTGTCCACTGCCATGGGCTAACTCTGTCCTTGCCTCGGTGGGTGCTGTTGGGCACCTCCCTGAGGTGACTGGAGGAGAGTGAAGTCATTCCCCCCCGTTAGGGACTCACACGGCATCTCCAGCTATGCAGCAGTGCCTGCTGGCCCAGAGCAGAACTGGTTTTTTGGGGAACCCCTCGGGGAACTCCTCTACCCAGGGCTGTGGTCGGTGTTTAAGATCAACCCCAATGACCTTTTGGTGTCCTGATCTCCTGCTCCACAGCCTGGCGTGTGGTGCTTCTCCCCTCCAGAGCAAAGCCCTTGCAGCAGTCAGGCTGGGGACACTCATTCCAGGCTTGTCCCTCGCTGAGGACAAGGAGGACACTCCTTGCTGGGTGCAGCAGCCAGGATTTGGGGCTCGGCAGCTGCTAGTTTTTCAACACACGAGGTCTGCAGCCCTCCAGCTGAGTTGCACAAGCCTGGCCGAGGGGACGGGGCTGACATCTTCATACCCAAGGGATGGGCTGCCCCCTCTGCAGGACCTGCCCTGGGCAACAGCGTGGGGAAGGACGGGTCGCTCCCGTCCCTGAGCCCGTGGGGCCATGAGCTGAGCTGCAGCTCGGAGCCCGCTGTGCTCTTCAGGGCCACCCCTGAGCTCAATGATTCACTATAAGGGCTGAGAGTCCACCCCCCAGCCATTAGGGGTCAAAAGCATGTCATACCCCTTTGCAAGAAACATAAGTACATCGATTTAGATCTGGAGCAGCCCAGGGACAGCTTCCCCACCGCTTGCCCCGTGCCAACCCTGTGGAAATCTGCCTTGGAGTTTATCCTGGCGCTTACCTTGCTGGAGGAAGAGTGTGTGGGACACACAACCCATCGGTCTGCGCTCAGCCATCCCTCAACAAACTCAGGAGGTCAGAGACCATTTGGGATGTTGGGGTTTATTTGTAACAGGGGACTATGAGGACACACTCACACAGAAATCCCGGAGGGACAGGGAGCCTTGCAGGCACGGAAAGGGGCATCAAGGTCCATAGGAACCCCCCAGCGGTGCTGGTTGGGGTGTGTTTGGCCACGAGATGGGTTGGATTCCACTGTTCCACTCCTCTAAACTGACGGGGCAAAGCCGACGCGGTTGTTTGCCATGTCAAAGACGGTGTAATACTCCTTGAGGAAGACATCACCCAAGATCCAGAGTGGCTGCCCATCCTGGGAAGGCAGGTAGGTGGCCTCGATCCCGAGAGTGCAGTAGCCTCTGTCCTGTAAGGGGGGAGATAATGGGGAGTCAGAGCCCCAAACAAGTACCAAGACCCTGCCAAGCTGGGCCACGAGGAGGTGGGATCTGCCCGCACAGCAGCGTTGCTGCTTGTCAAGAAGCATCAGATCCTTTCCTGGCCCTCAAGGACTCAGCAGGATGAAGCTGCTCGGGTAATACATACGTTCAAGACGTAGGCAGAGGGGGGGAGCGGGAGCTGAGCCCCGTTGATGATGAAGGTGATGGTGGGCATGTTCTGGATCTGATTGCAGTCAACTGCGTACTGTAGAGAGAGGGTGAAGTTATGGCTGGAACAGCACCCACCAAGAGAGGAGAGACACCCCCACATGCAGGGTTTATAGATACTTTATGCCCTGGCAGTGCCATGTGGCCTTGTCCTTCCCTGACCTGCTTGCAGCACCGTGTTCTGTAGGTGCCACATGAGCTTCTTGGGACCTGGGCAAGCCCACGGCTTCTGTCTCCCTCGCAAGCCTCCCCGTGCAGCCCCAAAGCATCTCCTGCACTCACCCCGTAGCTGGTCAGCTGGGCACCCACGGTCTGAAGGAAGCTGTCTATGTACTGCTGGGGCATCGTCAGCAGGAACGTCCCCGTGTCCACGATGGCCTGGCAGCCCTTTTTGCACCAGCCCGTTGCTGACTGCCCGATAGCAAACCTGGGAGGAGAAGAGGGAGAAGAACCTCGTGTTGAGCACCCACCGGCTTGGCTGGATCTCTACGTCTGGGATGCTCCAAAATGCAGTGCCCGATCCCTGCCTCGAGCCCACGCCTGCTGCAATAACTGCTGCTCCATCTGGAGCTGTACCACCCTCGTGCCCATCAGGTACAAACACAACTCACTCGTTAACCGCCACCTGCCAGTAAAGCCTCTGGGTCACCGGTGCCCACATAATGTCCCCGTGGAAGAGTCGAGTGTCAACACCTCCAAAAATGAGCTCTCCCCCGTAGCGGTAGGGGGGTTTGCTGCAAAAATAGGGGGTTCCAGCGGCAGAGATTGGTCAATCGGTGCGATACACACGGGCTGGTGAGGGACAAATTCACAAGGAAACCCGCATGGGGACAGGCGGGGGGACGCTAGTGCCCGTGGGACACGCAGAGGACCCCCACAGGTTTTTACCGAGAGAAGTAGAAGCTGAAGATGGGCTGGGTGAGCTGGTCCTGCTGCAGCATGCCCTGCAGCGCGGTGGGCATCTCTCCCACCGCCAGCGAGGGGTAGGCCATTCCCAGGATCCCGTCAAACTCGGCGTAGTAGAAAGGCTGGGTTGGCTCGCTCTTGCTGAGCCCAAACTCCTGGTTTTTGACCGTGATGGTCTGGATCTGGAGAGGAAGGAGACACCAGGTCACCCTGCGCGCTTAAGGCCAACCCCAGCAGCCTTTGGGTGGGACTGACTGATGCTCTGAAAGCCCAAGGAGCACACTGCAAGGTCACAGCTGGCGAAAAGATCTCCAGGCAACTGGAAAAATTGGGTTAAAATGAAGTAAAAACCCAATTGTGTAACGGACGGTGGCAATAGCCACTTCATGCTGGTTCTGCCCATCCCAGGCCCTGGTGTGCCCAAGTCTCATCTACCTGAGATCTGCCCTTTAGCTGTCTCCCAGACTCCCTTCCATGGGGGCACCCAGCTGGTGTTGGGGTCACAGGAAGACAAGGAGGACACGGGGTGCGCTCACCCTCAGCGTGTCGGAGCCCAGCACCACCGTGAGCTTGCCGCTGCCGTAGGAGATGGTGTAGGACCGGCCGTTGTCGGTGAAGGTGGAGGACTCGCTGGGCTTGAACTTCTTGTGATTGTCTGTGTGAGAGAGAAGAGGGCAAAGCTCCAGGGCACGTGCTCGCCCGGCCACCGTGGGATTTCACCACCGGTGGCTCAGCCGGGATAACGCCTGGGGGATCAGCTTCCCCGGCGGGGAGCAAGTCATGAAGAGTGGAACGGGCCGTTCCTCTGCCTCCTGGTTATCTCAAAGGCAGAGTTTTGCATCCTAGTTTTGTCTGTGCCCATCTCAAGGGGTTGTTGTCACCACCACAGTGGCCCCCCCAACACCAGCAAAGCCATCGGGAGTGAAATCCCCACCGGCAGCGAGTTACATGGGATGAGCCGTGTCGGGGAGCGGGACATCAGCTCCGTGACTTGTCGCTCTGCTCTTCCCTCTGCCCAGCGCTGCGGTGCCTGCACCCTGGGGACACCCAGGATGGCCACGGCCATGGGGCCATCTTCATCGGGCATCCCCCCGAGGAAACTCACAGCACGCCGGCGTCTGGCAGTAGGTGGAGGGCACCCACAGGTCGGAGGAGCCGGTGTCAAAGAGCACCAAGAAGCTTTGAGGAGGGGACCCGATGCTGATCTCCCCGAAGTAGGAGGACTGCAGGCGAGAGACGGGGTATCTCCGTTGGCCCAAGGGTCAGGGACAGACCAGGCTTTCACCTCCCAGCCCCGCACCGGCATCCCAGCGCTTTGCAGGTTGTCGGGGATCCCGGGCTCACTCCCCCAAAATAATAAAGTAGGGAGGAACAGACCAAACTCTCACCCTGCTTTTTCTCCCAAAAGACATAATATTCAATATTTCTTTTTTTTTTTAATGTTTATTGTTATGTATAGAAAAGCATCGGTTTTCATGGCTGGCGGGGGAAAGCTTTTCTAAAGTCTAAACCAGCAGCTTAAAAAAGAGTGGGGGGAAAAAAAGCAGTCTTTCACTCCTGGAGCTTCAGGAGTGAACAGATCAGCTGGGAAGGAGGAGGGAAAGGGGAGTTTGGTGCACGGATGGGCAGCAGGAGGGGGACCTGGGGTACTCACATCCAGGTGGTTGGTGATCGGCTCATACACGACGTAGTCATCACTGAAGCCGTATTTCTTGACTGGATCATATTTAACTGTCTTCAAGTAGTCGTCCAGCACTCCGGCCTCCCTCATTTTCTGCCGTATAGACTTGGCTTTCTTCAGTTTGATTCTGCACAGAGGAGAGGGAAAAAAAACCAAACCAATCCCAACAAATACAGCAGGAGATCAGGAGGAGATTTGGGCATTTTCAAATGATCGGTTCTCTGGGCTCCTTTGACCCCTCTGCCCAGCTGATCCCCAGGGGCTGCTGTCCCAGCAAGAGATGCAGCCTTGGACTGGGACCATGATGGTCCGTGGAGCTGCAGGAGGCTGGAAGTCACACCTGGTTGGACTTGGTGGGCATCCTTGGGGACGCAGGGCAGCTCGTGCAGGGTAAAACTGCAGCGGGGTCGGTCATCTACCCGCTCCCCACTCTTTCTACCAGTGTGGCTGCTGCAGGACACCCACCTCACCAGCCCTTCCGAGAGCTGGAGGCACACCAGGGCCAGGAGAAACCACTTCATGGTGCTGGACTTGTCCACCAGTCCACACACACCTCCTCGGAGGCTGGAGAAGATGGAGAGGATGCCTGGACTCCCCGGTTTTATACCGGGAAGCGGTGACTCCCCCTTATCTGCTGACCTCCGTTTTCCATTACCACCACGTGCACCCCCGGCTTCAAGGGTTTCTTTGTATTTTGGGCCACGAGGATTTTGAGGAGTCTGTGTCCTTAGCGAGGCGCTCAGGTGAGAATCGAGCGGCACACGGCTTGGGTAGCGAGATCAAAGTTCTCCCATCCGATAAGAGGCCAGCTCTTATCACAGCAAAGAGAGGAGTGACCCAGACGTCACGCTGGTGGGGCGTTATCTGTGTTCGTCAAAACCTGTTCAAACCTTTGCCCAAAACAAAGGTGCTCGCGGCTCTTGGCGCAGGATGGAAATACGTCCGACTTTTGTCTGCCATTCTTCCGCCCTCCCGTGGGGACCTTCTGGCGTGGAGGAGGGATGGCTGCCTGCACGGAGGCTTTCCCAGGGGACAGCTGACTGCTCTGCTCCCCCTGTCCCAGGGGCTTAGAGACCCCACAAGGTTTCTTCTGCTTTCTCGTAGGTGGTTTCCAGCAGAGTTCTGCATTTTGGTCTGTCCTCCTCTGCTTCTTCCTCTGGTCTGGCTGCCTTCATCTCTGCATCACGTCAGCCTCCCAGTCCTTCACCATCCTCTACTGCAGGTGCAGCTCATTTCCTTCTTTCGTATACCTCAACCTTCCTTCTGCTTTCATACTATTTGAGACAAAATCATAGAATGTTTAGAGTTGGAAGGGACCTCAGAGATCATCCAGTTCCAACCCCCCTGCCGTGGGCAGGGACACCTCCCACCACCAGGTTGCTCCAAGCCCCATCCAGCCTGGCCTTGAACCCCTCCAGGGATGGGGCAGCCACAGCTTCTTGAGCAACCTGTTCCAGTGCCTCACCACCCTCACAGCAGAGAAGTTCTTCCTAATATCCAATCTAAATCTCCCCTCTTCCAGTTTAAATCCATTACCCCTTGTCTTGTCCCTCCCCTCTCTGACCAAGAGTCCCTCTCCTGCTCTTCTGGAGCTCCCTTCAGATCCTGGAAGGCTGCTCCAAGGTCTCCCCGGAGCCTTCTCTTCTCCAGACTGAACAGCCCCAGCTCCCTCAGCCTGTCCACACAGGACATGTCCTCCAACCCTCTAATCATCTTGGTGGGGATTTGCACATTTCTCCGCTGTGAAGAGCCATCCTCCTCCAAGGCAGGACACAAGCAGGGCCAGGGGAGGTCTGGAAAATATTTAGGTTATAACTGAAAATGCTTTGGTCCCCTTGCTAGAAAATATTTAGGTTCTAACCAATAATATTTTGATCTGCTTGATAGAAAATATTTAGGTTGTGACCAAAAACATTTTGGGCCATTTGCTCGAAAATATTTTGGTCATCCTGAAAACGTTTTTTGTCTGTTTGGGGTTTGATTAGCAGTTTGGGAGGTCTGTGTTGTTGGTTCTCTTTTGCTCACAGGGAAAAAAAAAAAAAGAGCAAATGAGAAATTTCCTGACTTTCCAGGGTGATGCAAGGACCCAGTGGATGGGTTAAACCTCCCTCGTGTGGGGAGACACAAGCATCTGCCTTTTAACTCAGGATGGGGAGTGTGTTGTTCCACAAAATAAAGAAAAATAAAAATAGAAAAATATACGATGAGGGCTGGAGATCCTCTGCTGGGAGGACAGGCTGAGAGAGTTGAGGGGGTTCAGCCTGGAGAAGAGAAGGCTCCGGGGAGACCTCAGAGCCCCTTCCAGTCCCTAAAGAGGCTCCAGAAAAGCTGGGAAGGGACTCTTGATCAGGGAGGGGAGCCCTAGGATGAGCGGGAAGGGTTTGACACTGAAAGAGGGGAGACTGCGATGAGATGTGGGGAGGAACTTCTTTGCTGTGAGGGTGGTGAGAGCCTGGCCCAGGTTACCCAGAGAAGCTGTGGCTGCCCCATCCCTGGAGGGGCTCAAGGCCAGGCTGGATGGGGCTTGGAGCAACCTGGTGTGGTGGGAGGTGTCCCTGCCCAGGGCAGGGGGTTGGAACTGGATGATCTTTAAGGTCCCTTCCAACTCGAACCATTCTATGAAATCCCTCTCTCCATCACCCGCCCAGAGCCCGGTGTCGCTATCGCCGCGCTCATCCCGTGTCAGTGGCTCCGCACAGATTTGATTCCCCAGGGAGCACCAGGGAATATGTGTCCTTTGCTGGATATTGAGACTATAATAAAGCAATTATCTTGTTTGCTAGCCGGATTGATAGAAAGATCAACTTATTAAGATTGGATAAAAAAGCAAATTCTGGCTGAAAGCAAAGAGCAGTTATCAAAACGTCAATATACCGAGTGTTATCTGCAGGTCCCCACGGGGACTCAGCCTTGCCAAAAGACAAAGGAATAAGGTGCCCTCTACAGCACGCACAAACACAGTCTACTTTTGGCACTTCTTGACCCAAAGTTAGGCAGCACTTGCTTGCCGAGGCATTTATTTGAAGAGAAATCGAGGCTTTGGGCTTCCTAGCATCAGCGATCCCACACCCCTCTAAGGCAGGACTTCTCCTGGGGGCGTTCCCCCTCCTCTGCCTTCATTTTTCTTTTCTGGGTTGATGCCAACAGCAAACAGGGAATCCCACCTCTCCCAGACGAGCTCAGGTCCCCTTTGCATCCCACGGCCGACTCTGCCACCTCTCCTGGGGCACCACAGCAGAGCAAATCCAGCCAAGGAGCCGAGCCACGAGCAGCAGACACCCCACCCGTCCAGGGCACTTGAGCATCTTCAACACAAGTCAACAAAACCCAGTCAACCAACAGCCAGTGCAGAGCTGGGCATCTTCCCCCAAAAGCCGTTAGCTCTTGGCAGAGGATTGCATGGATTAAAAATGGGCTTTAAAGTGGGATCCAGCCTCCCCTGTGACCCAAAGACCTCTCCAGCCTGCAGGCACCACTCCCAGAGCCATCAGGGGACAGAAACCTTTCCAAAGACATTGTCATCACCCCGAATTTCCCACTCTGCCTGAGGCCCTGCTTTACCCATGGCAAAAAAAAAACCACTGAGAAGGGTCTGGTCCCAACTCCAGGACAATTTCCCACCCGGTTCCCATGCCTCTGGCCCCCCACCCTATTTACCTCAACAAATGGTGACAAAGAACTGAATAAACACGAATATGGGGACTACCACGAGCTCCCCTTGGTCGCCAAAGCCTGTTGCTCTTGTAAACACCGTGGCAAGTTAAAACCCTTCCTGAAAGTGAGTTAACGCTCTCTCCCTTGATCACTTAAACAGTCTCGCTCCCTGTGATTAAATCAAAATAGCTCCCTACCCTTTGCCTGGAGCACGATTGCTCTCCTCTTGGGTTCTCCCACCAAGAAAAGCTCTTGGTGGGAGCAACCCCGTGGCGGCACGTGCGTGGCCAAAGCAGCTGTGTTTATGAACTGCACGCAAGCACGTGCATCCTTCGCTCAGCGCTCCACGGGCTGGTTTTAGGGGTTTATTTCCAAAACAGAGATTATAGCACACAGATGAACAGCTCCCAGCCACAGCAAAAGAAATACTCCTCTTCTCCAATGCGGCCATGAGAATGGCTCCAGAAATAAACTGGTTGGCTGCAGGTCTGGCATTTAAACTCCCAAACCAGGGGCAAGGAGGAGCCGCTTTGTGATGATCTTCTCTTGCGAGTGGTTTCCCAAGGGACCTCCAGTCCCCCTGCTCAGGGCCAGACTCCAGGCTGCTACTGGAGCTTTACACCACCCCCAAAACGGTCCCCACCTCCTGCATCGGCATCCACTCGGGCACATGAAGTTTAGAAACGCACCCACAGCAAGAGGTTTTCCCACCTGAAAACTCTAAGTCAAAGACCAATGGCAAATGCCACGCTGTTTTCATAGAATCATAGAATGGTTAGAGTTGGAAGGGACCTCAAATATCATCCAGTTCCAACCCCCCTGCCCTGGGCAGGGACACCTCCCACCACACCAGGTTGCTCCAAGCCCCATCCAGCCTGGCCTTGAACCCCTCCAGGGATGGGGCAGCCACAGCTTCTCTGGGCAACCTCTTCCAGTGCCTCACCACCCTCACAGCAAAGAATTTCTTCCTAATATCCAATCTAAATCTCCCCTCTTCCAGTTTAAATACATTACCCCTTGTCCTANTCGTCTGCTTTTTTTTAAAGTCTTTTTTTGTCTTTTTTTTTTTTTTTTTTTTTTTTTTGCCAGGACCATCAAAGTCTGCCCGGAAAGAGAAGTGAAAACATGTTTCATTCTGTTTTCCTGGGGTAGGATGGAAAGAAAAACACAGGTTTATCATCACTTGTGTTATCTCCTGTTTCCCCTCCAGTTCTTACCTCTAGCAGTTTAGAAAGTCGGGGAATGACCCTGAAAGAAAGAAACAAACAGGTGTCGGTTAAAAAGACACCACGTATCTTGACAGCATCTCAATTAGGAAGGCCCAAATGGCCCCACTAGCTATTTTTAAGTTGATTTCTACTGGGGATGAGGTTTTGGGAGGAATTTTATGAGCCGAGGAATTAAACTGTGCATGTTACCGCACAATTAGCTCTCGTTTGCTGTAGAGTTTGGACCAAACAAGCAGATCAGCTCTTTGCACAGAGCGAAGGCAGAGAAGCCCTGGAAAGGGCTGTGCCTAGAGCTGTTGGGCACAGCCAGGAGCGAAGCCACACCTTGTCCTACACCGGCCAAAGCACCTTGTTCCCACCAGCCCCCAAAACTCCACCACTCCAAACTATTACCTTAAATCCCCATGGTGGAAACAGCACGTCGCCAAGGGTGGGTACTGCAGAGAGCACGGATATTCCTGCTGTGTTCCACCTACATCAACAGCACATCGATTTCCAAGTCAACTTCATGATTTCCTCCTGATGCTCAGCTCTATGGAGGTCTGGTTGGTTCCCTCATGATCAACTGCCAATGACGGCTCTGCCCCAGAGAGTGTCACCAGGAAAGAGTCAGTGGCTTCAGAGCCTCCGCTCCTGTATGGCACAGGCCAGAGAACCTCAACCAAACCCTTCTGGCATCCTGGGGTGCATCAAGAACGTGACCAGCAGGTCAAGGGAGGCCATCATCCCCCTCTGCTCTGCCCTGGGGAGGCCCCATCTGGAGTCCCATGTTCAGTTCTGGGCTCCCCAGTTCCAGAAGGACAGGGAACTGCTGGAGAGGGTACAGCAGAGGATCACAAAGATGATGAGGGACCTGGAGTATCTCTCTGATGAGGAAAGGCTGAGAGACTTGGATCTTTTTAGTCTGGAGAAGAAAAGGCTGAGGGAGAATCTGATCAACACCTAGAAATACTGAAAGGGGGGATGTCAGGAGGATGGGGCCCATCTCTTTTCAGTGATGCCCAGGGACAGGACAAGTGGGAAGGGGCACAAACTTGAACATAGGAAGTTCCACCTCAAAATAAGGAGGAACTTCTTCTCTTTGAGGGTGGGAGAGCCTTGGGANTCCATCTCAACATGAGGAGGAACTTCTTCAGTGTGAGGGTGGCAGAGCCCTGGCAGAGGCTGCCCAGAGAGGTGGTGGAGTCTCTGTCTCTGGAGACCTTCAAACCCCACCTGGACATGTTCTTTGCAACCTGCTCTGGCAGGGGTTGGCCTGGATGGTCTCCAGAGGTCCCTTCCAACCCCATAGAATTATGTGATTCAGCTCAAAGCAGCAGCATGTGGAATCGTCCTGCAAAGAAATCCCCGTGGGTCATTAGCCAACGGAGGGAAAGGTGTCTCTCCATGCACGCTTCTCTTTTTTATTTATTTTTTAAACCCGTTTCAGTGAAACTAGCCAGGTGGAAGACATTCTCCAGGTAGAATACAGAAGGACATAGACATTATTCCTTCAGGGAAAGGAGACCTGGAAAACGAAAGGTTGCAAGAAGTCCAGCTTGAATTGCGTGAGGACAACTGGTGATCGCTGGCCCAGCTTTCAGTTTTAAACAAGGTTCACTGAGAAACGTGAGAGTCGTCTCTCTCTGCACCACACACAAAGGACAGGACCACGGGCTAATCATCATATTCCATTTATTCTGTATACATTCGTAGTGCACATTAATGTAAGACATGAGCACTCCTCAGGTCACAGAGCACTGCTGTTGGTCTTCACCTGGAAGGTTACACCCGGATGAGATAGAAAGAGAGACCAAATGGATATCCATAGAAATAACCTGAAGAAGCAATTACACAGCAAGATCAACCCCTCTGGTCAAGAGCAACTGAATCCCCGGTGGCCAAAGCCCCGAAGCACCTTTGTTTCTTCTGCCGCATCAGAAATGTTCAGTATCAAAGACACCAGTACAAGTAACAACGAGGAGAATCGCACGGGGGGGAGATAACACAGACGCATCGGGGCCTTTCAACTGTAAAAATCACAGTCATTTATGGAAGAAAACCAAATTAGATCCTTTCTTTACAATTAGCCCTTTCCATACCCCGGCCTGTAATCACCAACTTCAAAGCTCTCAGGATTTCCACTAATGTATTCACCTTTGGTCCTGGCTCGGTAACAGGAATCTAAACCTGTTCTGCTGCCTGTGAGCGGCATTTCAAGATGAGCCAAGTTTGGGGGAAAGACAAACTTCCCAGAAAGCCTGACAGCAGCCCTCCCAGAAGCTGACTTTAGGCAACGCTTTCACTAATGAGCATTCATTAAAGGATACTTCACAGTCAAGATACCACCCGAGAGGGCTGAGCAGCATCACGCGGAGGGACAGAGGAAAGACCTCGGGAGAAAATGGCTGAGAGAACAGACAGCTGTAACAACAAGCCCTGGTTTGGTTTTCCTCCCAGTAAACAGCATGGCTTAGGTAATAAAAAAATAACAATACTTCAGTAACAGCTAACACATTCCAGTCTCTCTGTAGAAATATTGATCCTTTAATCCTCACAATCCAGGCTCTCCTTTGCCACCTCTCCCTGTAAGGCAGGTACAACTCACGGATACTCAAACCCCCTTCCCCAGGGGGGAAAAGCAGGCACATAAAACAGGTCAAAATGAAAAATAAATCAAAAAAAAACCTCCCAGGATGAAAGCCAGCTGAGCGCTGGGAGAAGCTGTGTTCCTACCAACAGCTTCTTAGGAAAGGGAAGGGTAAAAGATCTATTTATGCATTCACCAGGGAAGAACCACCAGGGGAAGAAGTCTGATTGATTAACTC
>VZRU01017511.1:0-14030 GCA_013398155.1 Pedionomus torquatus | reverse complement strand
GACTTGGATCTTTTTAGTCTGGAGAAGAAAAGGCTGAGGGGGAATCTGATCAACACCTAGAAATACTGAAAGGGGGGATGTCAGGAGGATGGGGCCCATCTCTTTTCAGTGATGCCCAGGGACAGGACAAGTGGGAAGGGGCACAAACTTGAACATAGGAAGTTCCACCTCAAAATAAGGAGGAACTTCTTCTCTTTGAGGGTGGGAGAGCCTTGGGAGAGGCTGCCCAGAGAGGTGGTGGAGTCTCCATCTCTGGAGACATTCAAAACCCGCCTGGACACGTTCCTGTGGGATCTGTTCTGGGTGGACCTGCTCTGGCAGGGGGTTGGATTAGATGATCTCCAGAGGTCCCTTCCAACCCCATAGAATTATGTGATTCAGCTCAAAGCAGCAGCATGTGGAATCGTCCTGCAAAGAAATCCCCGTGGGTCATTAGCCAACGGAGGGAAAGGTGTCTCTCCATGCACGCTTCTCTTTTTTATTTATTTTTTAAACCCGTTTCAGTGAAACTAGCCAGGTGGAAGACATTCTCCAGGTAGAATACAGAAGGACATAGACATTATTCCTTCAGGGAAAGGAGACCTGGAAAACGAAAGGTTGCAAGAAGTCCAGCTTGAATTGCGTGAGGACAACTGGTGATCGCTGGCCCAGCTTTCAGTTTTAAACAAGGTTCACTGAGAAACGTGAGAGTCGTCTCTCTCTGCACCACACACAAAGGACAGGACCACGGGCTAATCATCATATTCCATTTATTCTGTATACATTCGTAGTGCACATTAATGTAAGACATGAGCACTCCTCAGGTCACAGAGCACTGCTGTTGGTCTTCACCTGGAAGGTTACACCCGGATGAGATAGAAAGAGAGACCAAATGGATATCCATAGAAATAACCTGAAGAAGCAATTACACAGCAAGATCAACCCCTCTGGTCAAGAGCAACTGAATCCCCGGTGGCCAAAGCCCCGAAGCACCTTTGTTTCTTCTGCCGCATCAGAAATGTTCAGTATCAAAGACACCAGTACAAGTAACAACGAGGAGAATCGCACGGGGGGGAGATAACACAGACGCATCGGGGCCTTTCAACTGTAAAAATCACAGTCATTTATGGAAGAAAACCAAATTAGATCCTTTCTTTACAATTAGCCCTTTCCATACCCCGGCCTGTAATCACCAACTTCAAAGCTCTCAGGATTTCCACTAATGTATTCACCTTTGGTCCTGGCTCGGTAACAGGAATCTAAACCTGTTCTGCTGCCTGTGAGCGGCATTTCAAGATGAGCCAAGTTTGGGGGAAAGACAAACTTCCCAGAAAGCCTGACAGCAGCCCTCCCAGAAGCTGACTTTAGGCAACGCTTTCACTAATGAGCATTCATTAAAGGATACTTCACAGTCAAGATACCACCCGAGAGGGCTGAGCAGCATCACGCGGAGGGACAGAGGAAAGACCTCGGGAGAAAATGGCTGAGAGAACAGACAGCTGTAACAACAAGCCCTGGTTTGGTTTTCCTCCCAGTAAACAGCATGGCTTAGGTAATAAAAAAATAACAATACTTCAGTAACAGCTAACACATTCCAGTCTCTCTGTAGAAATATTGATCCTTTAATCCTCACAATCCAGGCTCTCCTTTGCCACCTCTCCCTGTAAGGCAGGTACAACTCACGGATACTCAAACCCCCTTCCCCAGGGGGGAAAAGCAGGCACATAAAACAGGTCAAAATGAAAAATAAATCAAAAAAAAACCTCCCAGGATGAAAGCCAGCTGAGCGCTGGGAGAAGCTGTGTTCCTACCAACAGCTTCTTAGGAAAGGGAAGGGTAAAAGATCTATTTATGCATTCACCAGGGAAGAACCACCAGGGGAAGAAGTCTGATTGATTAACTCAAAACTCAAACAAGAACCACTTAAAAAGGTTAAGACAGTCAAATTCTCTCCGTGTAGCACACAGCTGCTCACCAGCGCATCCCTTCAGCTCCAGCTGAGGAAGAAAACCAGCGGAGAGACGCCGCGGTCCCCAGCGGGGGCTACACAAACCTGCTCCACGGCAAAGCACAAAAAGCCACAGCTCAGCTCACGCTGCCACGTGCCATAAAGATGTAACGGACTTCAAAGAGACCGTTTTCAACCCAAAGAAAACCATAACAAGGAAAGATTCCAGAGAGTTTTCAGTGGGGACCCTTCCCGGCCATCACCCGAAGCGAAGAACTGAAGGAATGAGAAAATGGGAACTCGGATGGCCTCATCTTTCAACCCAATTATTGGTTTCTCTTCTGAAACCATTTCGAGCGTGGCCGCTAGAGGAAGCTGTGACACCGGCGAGCACCGCCCGGGCCCTGGCACGGGGAGGAATCCAAACCAGTGACATTTCTGCTCGCCACCGCCTCAGTGTGCAACCACCACTCCCGTCTTTCCCTGCACTTCCACACCACCTGAAAAAAAATGAGTACTAAGAAGCTCTCAGAGGGTCCTGGCTACTTAACACGGACGTTGCACTTGTGGTGAAGTTTTCCAGCAAAGCGAAAAAGCAAGAAAATCACTGGGACGTGACCCCAGATGCGCACCCTGAAAGCCATAAAGGACAACAGGTTTCCTGGCTGCCTGCACGGTGCTTCCCATTGAACTGCTGAAACATTAAACAAACCCACCGCAAACAATGAGCTGGGACTGGCTTTTCATTCCCAAAGCTTTCCGGGGAGCCGGTGACGACCACGGAGAGAAACCTGCTGAGCCAGCAGTGCTGCTCCCCAGCCCGCAGCCACCAGCGGGGACACGACAGGGGGAAAAGCAGGGGACGGGTAAGCAGAGCACCTGCCAGATCATGGTGCACCCAACACCAGCACCAGCGCTACTTCTTCGCATCTTTAAGGTCAACAAAACCCTTTTTCTCTGCTATAAATGGGTAAGAGGTGCCGTTGGGGAGCAGCAATAACATCTCTGCCACGTGCACACACAGCACTGCCCTTGTCACCGCTGTTTTCAGCGTCCTCGGGAGGTAGGGGAGCATCAGATTCACCGAAGAGGAAAGGGAGGCCCAAGTTGGATAACCCAGTTTGGCTGGAGGACACGAAAAGTCAGCAGTTGGAAAGGTCAAAGGCAGCTTTCCCAAAGCAAAGCTAATTCCAAGCTACCGAAACGGGGTCACAGCCGGGGCTCGCTGAGAGCCCGGCCTTTCTGAGGAACCGCCAGCACCAGTGTGTTTTCCCTGCTCCCTGGAGCTCACAACATCTACAGATCCTCACACCGGCCTCGTCCTACCCAGTGGAAACACGCAGCCAGGCTGGTGGCCATGAGGAGCACCCAAGAAGCAGCTCCAGGTCTCACCCTCTTTCTCCCAAAGCACAAGCTGCCACCCAACGGCATCTTTGCCTTTAACCGGCCGGCAAAACCTCCTGAACGGGTGTGAAAGGGCCCTGACACAGAAATGGAACACGTTTCACCCTTTTTTTCCCCTTTCTAGGGGGAAGAAGGGAGTAAGTATTCTGCATTTCTCAGCTCAGGGCGTAGAAGGGCAGGTTCACCCAGAGGCTCCCAAAGCCCTGCCCTGAGCAGCCACGTGGGAGTTGTGAGTGCTGTCCCAGAGGATGACACTCACAGCTTAAAAACTCTTTANTATATATATCTCTATATATAAACAATTTATTTTCTCACTTCCCTAAATGAAGGCTAGATTTAGGGGGATAAACTACTGGTCTATTATTGTTTTTTCCTTCAAATAAAGTCATTTGGTACACATATAAAAATATATTACTTGGGTTTCCTTCCAGTTATACACCACACAAGGGTTGGGGTGAAGAAAAGAATGGAAGACAAGGATATCCAAAAAAAAAAAAGGAAAGAAAACAGTGAATTTAAGCATGTGCTGCACTTTAAATTTATAGTGCAAGAGCAGGCAAAGAAATCCATGGTCTGGTTGACACGAGCGTGGCGTTACTCAAACTTCTATCACTTTTTCTGAACTGTTTGGCACGTGTCCTTGCTCCCCAAAGGGTCACATTTCACTATGACCTTACAGCACCAAAACTTCAAAAATCTGGAAATCCTGAACTTTAAAAATCTGGACCTCAGCAACCAGGGGCAACTGGACACGGGTTCTCTCCTCTTTCCCGCCGGCGTCTCACTGCCTTTGGGATCACAAACAGGATGGACAAAGAGAATACACCAGGGTTTGGCCACCTTTCTGCTGGCAGCAGGACACCTTGCAGAGCACTGAATCTCTAAACTCCTGCCCCAGGGAGGAAGATGAAGACAGCAGAAAGGTGGGATTCCAGGGTAACCCAGAACACTCCTTCATTGAAACAGCTTCTAATGGCAAAGAGTCATCCAGGGAGGGAGAAAGCTGCAGCGTGTCACCATGCGGAGAGGGGTGGTGGAACATCCTGCAAGGGGAGAGGAGCACAGACCCTACACGGGACCTCACACAGAGACCCGACAGCTCGGCTTCGACTCAGCCCGGGTACCAAGAGAAAAAAAATCCACATCAAAGGCCACAAAGTTACCCAAGCACCGAAATGTAGCCCTTCCAAGTCCGTAGTTGTAAGAAACAAACTGCACATTCACTCAAAACACTGATCAAATATTTCTCATGGATCCAGCCAGGCACGTGGGTGTAGGCAATGACTTTGATACGACTCCAAGCTCTGGCTCTGCTCCCACTCCCACGCCTCCCGTACCATTTCCCACCCACCCTCTGACAGTCAGTCCCAGTTAAAAACATTTTGGATTCTCATTTCCCCAACTGCGGCTCAGCAAAGCCACCAACCTCTTCCGAAATCTCTCCCCCAGACCTGGAGGAACGAGCCACAGTGAGTACACCTTTCATATTGGCACCAGTTTTGGCAATTACCACTGGGATGCAAAAAAAAAAAAATTAAAAAAAAAAAATCTACAACCCATTTAATAAATAAATAAGTAAACAAATAAATAAATCAAGAGCACTTCTGAACAGCCACCAAAAAGAACCCTTCAAAATCAAAGCAGGATACAGTACAACTGAAGTTTTCTATATCAAACCTCAAATCTCTCTCATAGCTGCAGTCTTCCCCTCCTCTTTTAAAGTGGGGTCTCTTCAAGAAATCAGGTTTATGTGGTCACAGTGTCCGTGTCCATGGCTGTCTGTCCTCTTTCATTAATTTCTAGAGTTGCCCAATTTAAATCAAAACTGAGAAAGAGACCGAGGTATAAAAAGCCTCAATGAGCTACAAGAAAACAGGAGAAAGGAACGAGTTAAGGGGGAAAAGACCGCAGCATGAGTTCCTAAGTCATCATGGATCGGCGAAACCCCAAGGCAAAACCCGACTACGGAGAGGCCTGGCTGCAGGGCTCGCCTGGAGTCGCAAGGCGTGAACTCCGTGGGAATGGGCCTGATTTGGAGCTCCTAAAGCAACTTGCTTTTGGAAACAGGCCTCCACCACGCTGCTGCCCTGCCTCTGCAGCCAGGCCGTTGGCATCGCTCACAGAGCTGCCAGGCGAGCGGCAGAGCTGACGCGACTGGAGACCGTATCCAATGCCGGTGCTCTCGCTGGCACCTTCTGCCTCTTTTCGCCAGGAATTTAACCTTCAAAAAGCATCGTCAAACAACCCAAATGGCTTTAAAAATGACCTACAAGAGAGAGACAGAGAGGGGAAGACAGACAGACAGACTGACTAGCCTTAACATCAGCTGTAGGAGCCATCCCGTGACACCAGGTAAAGTGGGGTAAAGAGGGAAGCAGAAGGCAATGGCAAATGGAAGTCACACCGGGCAACACACTGAAGGGCAGGTACCGAAGCCACGACACAGTGCTTGCACTTGGCGTTCCCCCTCACAGAGGCAGGTCAGTGCTGTTATGTCGAGTTTTCCGTGAAGTCCCATCATCTCTGGGCAGGGCCCTTTGCAAACTGGACATGGCCGCTGTCTTTTTTAGGTCAATGACCGCATAGGAGTCCGTCCGGCGGGCTTCGTGGGTGGCAGGAGGTGGCACACGGGGCACCGGTGGGTTCTGACGTCCCTTGCACGGTTCAGCCTCCAGCTCCACTTGGATGTAGTTGAGCTGCCGCGGCTGCTCCGGGCAGGGCCGAGGGAAGTCAAAGCTGAAGACGCTGGGCATGCAGGGGCGACGAGGCTTTGGCAGGAAACCACTGCGCCGC
Source organism: Pedionomus torquatus (assembly GCA_013398155.1). NCBI lineage: Eukaryota > Metazoa > Chordata > Aves > Charadriiformes > Pedionomidae > Pedionomus > Pedionomus torquatus. The sequence goes on along the minus strand of VZRU01017511.1, from coordinate 7,906 downwards.
TGGCTGCCACCCCCGTGCAGCGCCGTGTTCTCCGAGTTCATGTAGTTCTGCAGGGGATCTTCTTCACCGGCCTCGGAGAAACCGTTGGGGGAAGGCGTCAGCGCGTCTCCGGCACCCACGTCCTCCTCGCCCCGCCAGAGGGGCTGGCACTCCCACACCGGGGGCAGAGACGGCAAGTTCTCATAGTGCAGCAACGCTGTTCTGCGGTGGGAGCAGCTGGCTGAGCCCGCATCCTCCCGGGGGAGTTTCAAGCGCCCGCCTCGGCAGAGAGAGGAGGTGCTGGGGGGCAACAAGCCGTTGACGTTCTCGTAGACGCACTGGGGTGAAGGACATTCTTCCTCACACTCGTTGTTGTTGTTGTTGGGGGGGCAGAAGCGCGTCCTGCACTCCCGGTGGTGTCGACAGATGCGTCTGTAGTTGGACGTGGGACCTAACACGAACTTAACCTCCCCCGGCTGCAGAAAGACCTGGGGATTGCGGTCTTCGAGGGAGCAGCTGTGGTTCCTATGGGGGAAAGGAGGGTGGACTTCAGGCAAGGAGTGCATACAGTGTCGGCCCCTCAGCTCCCGATCGCCATTGGGCGTGTTGACGTAGGTGTGGGACTGCAAGGAGAGAAGCAGAGGGACAGTGAAAGGAGAAGAGACCAGAGCAAAGCAGCTGCCGACAGCCGAGCAAACCAAAGGGAACAGAGAATTTTTCAGTGGCTGTTCAAGCAGGAGGAGATGAGAGAATTCCCAAAGTTGCAAAGATTTTGGGAAGCAAAACGCAAAAGCCATTTCTGGATTTGTGGGCTGAAGGAGAGACAAAAAGGAGTCCAGCTGCAGAAGACACACGTCCTCTAGTTCACGCTCAGAACAACAAGCAAAGCCACTTGCAAACTATCTCCTTGAGCAGCTTACACTGGCGATACTGCAGCACTCACACCTACCTAGGCTTCTCTGGTAATGGTTGAGAAACAACTGGATTTTGTAGGGAAAAAATCTTAAATTCTGAAAAGGAGAACAAAGAGCTAAACATCAAAAGTCAAAAGAATTTAGACATGGGTACGCAGCTGCACATGAGTTTAGGGGTTGCAGCAGTAGCTGACAGATGAGGCAACGTGACTCGGGCTCACAAGGTAAGTGCTGCTGTTAAATAATCGCCACGCAAACACTCATGGATCAAGGAAGCCAACTCAGTCAGCCTCAAAGGAACAGCTGAAATGTCAGAGAGCAGAAGTCTCCAGGAGCAAAATGAAGCTAAAGAGGAAAAAAACACAAGGTGACATGGTATGAGGAGTCCCTGAGCTTTGCTGGAGTAATAGAAACGTAGAATGGACGGGACTGCTGTCAAAACAAGCTGCTTGCCCATTGCTTCCAGAATTTGGGACATCCAGGTTTACCTGCTCATCAGACCCAATAAGGGGATGAGTAGAGTCTTCGCCCACAGAAGAATGCCTCAGGCTGCTCACGGAGGGGTGGCGGGCTGCGGGATACGAGAGGGTTTCTCCAGGGAAGCTGTGAAATCCATTGGGAAATCCTGGGACAGTGTATCCCAGACCTGGGAGAGATTCAGGACAGAGAAGTACGAGAGCATTGATTTGGTACAAAATAGGGTTGACTTTGTTTTCACAGCGAGTTTAACTGCACCCTGTAAGTCAGAATCAGCCTGTCTGAGGAAGATCCCTTCACTGAAGTACCTAGTTTAAGTATAAGGCCCTCTTGTTGACATCTATTTAAGTCTCTCCTAAAAGAGACAGGAATTGAGCAAATCTGAATACTTCCCGATACGGTTTCCTCTAGAAACCACCCGATCCTTGTAGGTGCTCTTAAAAAAGGCCCCTTGGCAGCGGTTCAGTTGAAAACCAGCTGAAGGGTGACAACTCGGTTGACTATTTGAAGGGCTTTTTGTTGCTGTTTCCTTGGAAACAAAACACCACATCACAGACAAGCGGGGCCTTAAAATAAACACGCTGCACGGGGCCCACGTGGGCATAAAGATACAGGTCAGCAGCGAGGCAGCGCATGGGGGAGATCCCTCAGGTGCAAAGGGAAGTTTCACAGGAGCAATTGCAAGACCTTGCCCACGTCCCTGTGCTCCCCCCTTTTGAAGGGCAAGGGGAGCACGTCCCTGTGCTCCCCCCTTTTGAAGGACAAGGGGAGCACGTCCCTGTGCTCCCCCCTTTTGAAGGACAAGGGGAGCACGTCCCTGTGCTCCCCCCTTTTGAAGGACAAGGGGAACACGTCCCTGTGCTCCCCTCAACTGAAGAAGCCTTACTGTTGGGTGCCTGGGGGGTCCGGGAGAGCTCCCGTTCTGTGGAGTGGCTGTTTCTGGTGATGACAACAGGCTCTTCCACTACATTAATGCTGTTACACTGCATCAGGTCCTGAAGCAGGTTAAAGATCTCCTCTGCTCTGGAACACTTGAAGGCAAAAATTCCTGCAGAGTAACGAAGAAGAGGGTCAGAAAAGCAAGAAAGTGATTCTGCTTTAGCAAGAGTAGATGTTATTCCTGGCTCTAAACAAACAGGCAATTCCCATTTCTTTTGCTGGGTTTAACACAATCAACCCCCAGCTATAGGGAAACACCCAACAACTCTGGGGATTCTTGTATCGACAGAAGGACAGCACCGTCACTGCAATGTGACCAAATGGGGCACGAGTACAAGAAAAACAGTGAGCATCCCAGTTAGCTTAAAAGGATCAGCCCCACAGGAGCAGAGGTGTGAAAGGGACAGGCTCACAGGTCTCCTTTCATCTCTAATCTTCTATTTTAACTCACTTGGCACCCAGTACAGTTCTCATTACCAGGGGAAAGTCCATCCATTGCCGGCTGGAAGCTGAACTGGGCCCTGCGGTGTGCGCCTAAGAACGTCATATATCAAAACCGTAGGGAATTAAACCGTGTCTCCCCAAACAAGCAACCCAAAGCAGAGCCAGTGTGTGCAGAGCTAACCAATCCCAAGCTGGCACGCACACACACGCACAAAAGCCATAGCAACGAAAACGGCATGGCAACAACAGCTGATACCCCAAAGAATAATAACATTGCAAAAATTCTGGCCAAAAAAATAGCTGTATCTGCCTTTACATGAGGTGTGGAGCAGCGTCGGGAAGGAGTCCTCCAAATAGAATTAACTAAGCCAAATAAATCCTACAATAGGAAGAAAACTCCTCAAGACATTGCCTTCACTCTCATATCTGTCTGCTTTAAGACTGATGAGCAAGTATGTGTCTGCTAAAATATTTTCTAAGCGATGAAGTGCTTTATCGCCATTACCTGGACCTAAACAAAACCAAAACACACAGAGGGCGGAATCACTGATCTCCATCCTGCAAAAGGCAAACCAGAAACTGAAGACAAGCAATTCCTATCGCTGACAACTGATAAGCATGTGCCTCCAGGAGAGGAAAACCCCACTTCCATAAATATTAAAAGGGAGCATACGGCACTACAGATTTGCGCAGTGCCTCGCACAGACACCCAACAGTCACACGGAGTCCTTTTGGATAAGAAGGAGTTTACAAACACATTAATAGAATGAGGAAACAAACTTTTCTTTCCCAGAGGTGCAGATGCCAAGAAAATGTTCAGCTCTTTAAAAGCAAGAGAGACAGACTGGTAAAGGAACTAACAGGCACCATTGTAATACTGGAGTCTATTCCCAGCGCTGCTGACGACTTGGCATGTGCTCCTGGGTGACTCACTTCCCTTCTCTATGCACAGCATCCCCGTGCATAAAAATCAGTAAAATCTAAAACTCCTTTCCCTCTACGTTACAAAGCACTGCCAGACACAAAATGCAAAGCACTAAGTGGAACTAGCACTAACCAAGGCAGAGAAAAANCCCCATCCCTGGAGGGGTTCAAGGCCAGGCTGGATGGGGCTTGGAGCCACCTGGTGTGGTGGGAGGTGTCCCTGCCCAGGGCAGGGGGGGTGGAACTGGAGTATCTTTAAGGTCCTTTCCAACCCATACCATTCTATGATTCTGAGATTGTAAAGTGTACTCAACTATGGCTACAGATTTGCATTTGGCAGCTCTGTGGAACAAGTGAAGCCTAAGAGGGTCCTGCAGAAAAAGGTGCAAGTGATGCCTTGTCCCTTTATCCCCGCAGCTAAAAGATGCCACGGGAAAGTAATGGCAGACTGGCAAGGAGGACTGTAAACAGGCACAAGTGACTTGCATGTGAAGTGCTGGAAAGCGCATGTATCACACTAACTGTTTTTTAGTTTTGTGTGTTCAACAAGTAGAACATCTGCACTTAGGCCTGGGATGGACTCAGGGGCACCTTATCCAATGCACACGAGATTCTTGCCCTGCTGTTGAAGAGATCAAAGCACAGAGGAAAACTCTCCCTGCCTGAATCCTTGAAATACAAGCCAGAACAGCAAGTGTGAGCTCTCTCGCTCTTTCTCTCCCTTGCTAATAAGGACTCCCTCTCGCTCTGCAGTGCCTGCATCCTGCCTCTGCCCGCGTGCTGCTTCAGAGATTCCCCGATCCACAAGTTACTGAGATTAAATTTATTCTTTGCCCTTTACCCGTGGTTTTGTGGCTGTTCCTGTGTCCTGCCTGCATCGGCTTACAAAGATGCTTAACAAAGCTTCAGCCTTGCAAAAAGCACTTTCTAGCTGCTAAGGAAAGAAGTCCAGCAACCCCTTCCTGCTGCAGCTCTGCATCGTGTGGTACCAAAGCCCAGAGCTGACAGCGTAACCAACATCCTCTGACATTAAATACACCCTGTCCAGTGCTCCAGGCTCCTTTGCCAATTACCTCATGAGCACCAGTGCAGCAGCAAAACGAGATCATTCGATTTACGCCCAGGTCCTGAGCCACAATATTATTCTCATTAGTGTTTTAATCAGGAGTATTAACTATCCTTGCATGCACACTCCTGTGTTCTGGGGGGAATAGAGCCTGCAGAAGAACCTGTTGATTCATTAGATGCAGGAATTTGGGAAGACACGAGCATTAGCTCACTCCGGCTGCCCGGGAACAGAGACCTCAGCATTCCTTCCTCCACACTCAAATTCCCACCTCCACACAGAAATCTCCACACTCACCTTGCCCCGTCTGGCAGCGACGACCGCTCTCGAAGGAGAAGAGGTTGGAGTCATAGCCGTAGCGGCGCAAGCAGAGGTAGGGCCACCTGACAGCATCTCGCTTGTGAGTGTGCAAGATGAGCTCCGTCTGTGTCAGCTCCATAATCCCAGATCCCAGCTCGTTACCTTCATCATCCACGTTCGTTACCTGCGGGGGTCACATCAGGAAAACTCAGGGCACTGGCGTCAACAACAAAAAAGCAGCCCACCCAGGAGGATATTGTAATTCCCGTGGATTCCCCCTTCATTTACTGAGATGTCTTTCTCTCAGCTGAGAGCATGAATTCATCCCTGGCAGAAGGCGCCAGGCCGGCAGCCCTGGAGACTGTGCACTTGGCAGTTCAGCTGATGTGTCTCAGCACAGACGCTGGAACGCAGCCCTGAGCAATAAAAGGTTTCTCTCCAGTTCCCCATTTCCTTGCTCAGGCTAAATCTCAGTGCAGAGGCAATTTCTGCTGCAAATACAAACATATTTGCAGCAGAGGTTGCTTAAGGAAAAGAGGGGAAAAATAAAACCCAGACCAAAACAAGGTATTTGCAAATCTCATCAAATAAAAGACTTCTCTGCAGAGCAGAGGTTTTCTTTCCTTTCGTGCCTGCAGTGCAACCCACGCTGGGCTTTACTAATAGTCAGTGCTGTCACAGACTCTCTGATAGGGATGACGGTGCAATACTTACCTTAAATTTGGTGGGATGGTTGTCTGGGATGCTGTCTCTGCACAGACAACTGCAGCAGCTCCCCATGACGTCAGGATAAGAGGTAATCCCTGGGCACAGAACACAAAACCAGGGGACAATCAAATTTTCTAACCAACTCCTCCTGCCCTCTCCAAACACAACAGCATTTACAGACTGTGTCCTCCTCGATCCCCCTGCATGTGGCCCAGTGGGTTTGGATCTCAAATTCTTCAGTATGTTCCTCGATAAATGGCCATCATACAATATAAGGCTTATTAAAAAGAACCATTTTCTTACCATTAGGCAATTGTTGGATTTTTTTGGAGGAGCGAGAAGAAATTCCCACTACTGTCCCTCTACCTCTGTCAGGACTTCATGGTAACCAGGTGTCAGAGTCACCTAAAACACAAGGGGAATGGTCCCATCTCCCACCTGACAAAGAGAATACAATTAAACAAAGTTAAACCCAGAAACGTTTAAGAAGCAGGAGGGGGAAGGGGGGTGTTTGACTGGAGTTCCCTTCAAGTATCACTCTTGTGATTTCTGAAAAAAAAATAAACATACAGTCTACAGATGAAAAAAAGATAATAAGAACTATTTTACTTCTTGGCCTTGGGATCCTACACAGGAGTGGAGTTTATCAGAGCTATTTCAGTGCAAATAAAATGCAACAGTAATACTGGATGACTGAGGGCAGTGAGGATACAAGGAATCACAGGCATCTGCTGCTTAGGAATGCAAATGTACCTTCACTCGGCAGAAGGTCCTTAAGGGTCAGAGAACCAGCAGCCTTTAAAGCAGGCGAACACAAACACTGTTCTACTACGGACCAGAAAAAGTAACCAACGCCAGAAAACACAAAAACCCCGCTACCTGACAACAGTACCAAGCAGGCAGGAGTTGCACATGCCTAGAAGTGAGAAATACCGCTGCCTTTGATGCCAACTTAAAGGACTCTGCACCCGCTCTAGGGCAGGGGATTCAGCAGCAGATAACATGAGAGGGTGCCATGTTTTATTTGGCAAGAGCAGCTAAAAATCTCTCCATCTGAGGCGTGAGAGAATAAAGCCATATGGATAACCAGCCTGGCACTAGAGCAGTAAGTCAAATGAAAAGGTTACTGGAAACCTCACACGCTGCCATGCCAGGATCTGCCTCGCTGGTCGCTCCAAATTAAACAATGAATCATGGAGTTGCATCTCGGTGCAAACCCACGTTGCAGAGTTGCCCTCAGGCTCCCTCATGGTGTGGAGGGAGAAGGAAAAGCCGGCAGTGAGCTGACCGAGGGGTCCCCATTTCATTTTTTACATCGAAACCGAACCTAAATCACCTTCCACTGCAACTCCAATGCTTTAGCTTTGGCCCCTACAGAATTCCCTACCGCATCCTACGCCTTCAAAATTCGACCAAAAGGGAATGCTTCCTTGTGAGCAAGCTGAAGAAGCTCGGGAGCAATTCAAGCCGCCTGCCCTCCTGCACATACCCCTCACCCCTAATGGTAACACCACCACACACTCCCTGTTCAACACCGCACCCTGCTCAGGCCATCCTTTTTGTTCTTCTAGACTCAGTATGGATTTACTCCCCCACTGACCTTACAGGCTTTGATCAATAATTTAGCAACAGATCCCTCTCCGCTTCATCTAAGCTGGTCACCAGGAGCCTTGTCCTCTAGTGTCTCTGCCCTCCCAGCTCACCAATTCTCTCAGTTAAAAAAAAAAGTCTTGTAAAAAACATACTACCTTGGCCCTCTCTTTCTTCTTTATTCCTCTCTCCCTCTGGTGCTCCCTCCACCCGCCTCTGTCTAACCTGCAAGGAGGTTAGGTTGAAGAGCTGTTGCCTATCCTGAACAGATATTATGGTCAGAACTGAACAAACAAGAAAAAAAAAAACCAAGCATTGTGAGCTCCCTGAAGGCTCCCTCGGGCTTCCCGCCGCTCCTCACTGTTGAATATTTTAGTGGCAGCCCTTTCGCGCAGACACCGAGGCTCTCAAGGCTCCGGTGTTTTGCTCAGCGCTTCCAACACGCACCTTTCCGACGTCAGTTTGCCAGTTCAGAGTATTAACTAGTCAAACCAAACACTCCAACAGTACGATACGCCCCCCTGCCAGCAAGAGCTCATGCCTCCTAAGCCCAGCAGCCCCATCC
>VZRU01017510.1:13457-29561 GCA_013398155.1 Pedionomus torquatus | reverse complement strand
AGTTTTCTCATTGGGAACATAAAACTATAGAGCCTCAACCTACAAAGGAGCCAGACATATGCCCATGCCTTTTATCTCCCTGATGACAAGGGTGAAAGTGCTTCTCTTGGTTAGGGACTTGGATAGATTTTGGCGGACTGTAGTTCAATGTATAAAAGCCAGATAAAATCCAGATAAAAGCCACAAATACCAGCCAGCAATCCCATTGATCCTCATCCTCTTATGCTTAACACCTCAATTATTCAGCTTGCAGAGAAAGTCATGCCTTAACACTGAGTTAAAACTTTTACAGCAAGAACCAACACAACCGCTGAAAGCTGATGCTTCGTTTCACCCCCTTTCAGTCTGTGGCAAGGCTGACAGACAGTGACTTAGAAACAGATGGAGAGACGGGGGGAGCTGGGTAGCAGTACCAGAATAGCTCTTTGAAGCATCATCTTTGCGTAGAGCCAAAAAAAAGCCTCAGCTTCAAACCCAATGAAAAAAGAGAGAACACTACTGATAGAGAAAAATTTGAATGTTTTCAAGTTAAAACTTTGTTGAGTATCATGCCTTAACTATGACTACCGCCACACATAAGACAATCTGGTTGAGTCACTTTGTTCTGTTTCTTCCTTCTTTTTCTTCTCTTCTAGCAGCTTTGGCATTTAATCTTGTTTTGTTTCTTGCCACAAGAGTTGTGATTTCCCGGGAGTTGTGGTCAGTGTAATGCCCCCTTGTGTGTAGGTTGCCTACATGATGGGAGGAGAAGAGTTCTTTCTGTACTGGAGAACAGTGCACTGAGTTCACAAAACAAGGGAATCTGTTCTGTTGTTTTGAAATTAGATAACTGGATGCTTGTTGTATTGTTTATATCTTCCCTTTCTATCAAAATACGAAGTGATTTAAGGAATAAGGCTGAGTATGGCTTGAAGGCTTGTTTGACATAACTTGGCCATTCTTAGTATAAGCATGAGTAGCAAATACTGTGAGTTTCCATTTTTTCTAACTTGGCTAACCTACAAACAGGGGCCTACCCCTCTCAGGGGTATGATATATTGCTTTGAGGCATGTGTGCATGTAACAAACATATAGGTCAGCACAATGTAATCTTGTGGAAGGTATTTCTCTCTGAAGAACAGGGGGAGCTCCAAGAGGATGGTAGCGTATGCTAATGGATTCTCAGAAGATAATGAATATATTAATTAGTTCTTAAAAATCACGTGGATATGTATCCATATCATGCATATATGTTGTTAAACTAATTCCATCTGGTGCACACATTTGGAAGAGTGATCCCCTGTGTGTCCAGCACTGCACCAAAGAAAATCTGCAGAATTCCTGACTATTGAGTCCTTTTTTCGCCTCTCACGGCATCAAAAGCAGTGTCCCTGAAATACATGGGACCACATCTATACTGCCCCTTGCATACTGAATTAAGGCTCATATGTCTCCTACTTTAAATGCTATACTTTATGAACACAATTCTCCTTTGAGAGGAATTCCATACTGATAGGAGCATCATCCATCAAATCAGACTGAAAACCACACAGGGAGAGGCAGTAGCAACAGTGCTAACATGCAATAACTGTTCCTTGCACCCGTTAAGGATTCAATACATTAGAAGACATAACACAGATAACAACTTGGCTTATTGGTTTAAGTGTAACACTAGTCACAAATCTTACAGATGCTTTGCCAGCATTATTATTATCTAAATTCTAGAAGACTAAGGATATGTCTCGGTTCCAAGATACCCACAACTCTGAGACAGCTAATAATACAAAACCGGTCAGACTCCAAGTTCTCCTGGCAGCTTACCTCCTCTATCCTCTCAAAACTTTCTCCAGTTTCAGGCCACCCCTCCTTGTTCCTTTTGTCTACCAAGTTTTAACATGGGATAGCAAAGGAATAAAAGAGTAATCTGTTGCAATGAAGCTATAAAGCTGACTGTTGGTTAGCATTCATGAAAGCAAGAACAGAGCACCTTCTTTTTGCAAATATTTTGAGCCAACCTGAATCAAGTCTGTAGCTGTGACCATTTAGGGCCTTCTCCCATGGGATCCAAATAGGATCCACTGTGGCTGATATCAGCATCCAGCAGATACAGTAAAGAAATACCACCTGTGCTCTCTCCATTTCACTAAAGGGAAGCCAGTGTCTCTGGGAGATCGCTTAGAAAGTCAGCTAATGTTGCTTCTTAGAGAGACTTCAGAATCTGCCAGTGAGCTGTGTTAGTTGCTTCTACTTCTGCTTATGTTTGCAGAAGTAACGATAAAGAGGATCCTGGAGACCACTTCTTTCATGAAGTCTGGACAAAGATGCACAATTGATTTGTGGTCAGGTTGAAAGCACGTGCTTCAAGGAGAATGTTCTGCAATGTCAATCCCTCATTTTACTTAATGATTTGAATGACAATATGGGCACTTATCCCATTGTTGCAGTAGTGGAACTGTAAACTGAGTAACGTAGGGAAGTAAGACACGCTGGCCTGTTAGGAGACAGAATACTTTGCATTACCAGGGGGCAAAAACAGAGCAGCTTTCAAGCACACCAACCTTTCTGCAGTTTTTTACCTACATGATAGCAAGCTGAAAGGGGCTGCCATACAGGACAAAGTCATAAGTGCTCATAAACTTTGTGCCTCCTCAGAGCAGTTCAGTCCTGAAGAAGCTGAAACAAATTATGTCAATGAGATCTTTCTGGTAGGCATATATTATATAAGGAATACCACATAGATAGCCTGTCTGATGCTGGTGGAAACATTTCAACAATTCCTAAATTCTCCAGTTAAATGGTTTTAGTTTTATCTTAGCACCAAAGTGAAATGAAAAAAGATAATATCCTGACAGGAGGGTTCATGAAATGAGTTTTAAAAAAAAAAAAAAAAAGGTCTGCAAGATAGGCCAATGGCCATGTCTGTATATGTTAGTTATTGAGAGGAGAGAAAAAATAACCATTAAAGTCAATGTAAAAGCACAACATAGAGAAGATACAGAAAAGCATATGAAATCATGCACAAGTATGTCTCAGATGCTTTCAAATTTTAAATGGTACTCAGATCATTTTAAATCAAGTGTGGCCTTCCCCTTGATGTCAGTCATCTTTAAACTAAGGGCCTTTAAGGCCCTCAAACTACACAACTGTTTTTTACCTTTTATGATATCTCTGATTAATCCTTCCCAATGGAGGAAAATTCCCCTATAAGGAGCTATATTCTTACAAACTGAAGATAGAATATAATCTTTCTCTTTTGGTCTAAGTGAGCTGCACTTGGAGAAGATCTGGCTCTTGCCATATCAAAGACTTCATCCATCAGCCTGGTACGCTGTCTCTCAGAATATTTGCACACTGCTTGGTTACCAGGCCACTCCTCCCTGATACCAGGAAGTTCAGCAAAAATACAGGAAGGAGGCTTTTCCCCAGGCCCTTCTCCTGAGCTTTTCACTCTGATCCCTGGGGAGCTTCTTTAAGCCTCAGGGTATCAAAAGCTGATTTTGGCACAGATGGATACTTCTTTCATGTGTTGTTGAATCCAATGGAGATCCAGGCAGGTATAGTGAGCATCCATCTCACACTGTGTAAAACAGATTTTGCAGCTCTGAGACTGGGAACAGGGAATAAAAACAAAACACACCAAAAAACAGTGTGCCCACTTTTGCTGGCTCACCCATGCTTGTAAAAATGTTTAAATAAAATGTGCTTTGTACTGATCACTGCCTTAGCCATTGTTATTAGGCATGGAGCATTTCTCACAACTTGAGTAATGGTAGTTTCAGGGAAGAATGGGTGGGCTTCCTCTATTCTGTCATCAGGAAATATATTTCGAGCACCAGCTTCCCACATAGTCAGGGACCGAAATAAGAGCCAAATGCCAGCTGCTTTGTCTTCTGGCAAAGATATCATGCTTGAATGTACGGGTGGCAACAGTGTAAGGACACACTGCTCAGCTGCATGTGATGCAATAATATAGCAAGAAACCTTGTTAAGCATCCAGCCCCAAAGAGACAAGAGGTACCCCCAACACTTGCAGTCCATGCATAAGTCTAGTGCTGAGTCCACCCACAGCTTTGTTGTTACTGCAGGTATCTACCTAAATACACCTTCCTGGAGTTATCTTCATAGGAGTGCAGTTTAATTCCTCATGTCTTCAGGGATTAAGAGCTCTCATTGCATCCTTTCCCTCCTTGAACTTCATAGGAAGATACATATTACTTTCCAGACTTTCCAGGTTGTCATGCACCGAACAGATTTTCTTTTGCTCTGTTCCCTGAGCTTTCAGTGAGAGAGGAAAATAAATGAGGAAACAAATATGACACTGAGCCAAAGTTTGTTCCTATTAAATACAGTATTCTTTAGCATGGAACACATGTTCCTTGGCTGTCGTATCTTTAACCCGAAGGAAAATTCTGTTACCAAAGCCTGTTATAGGACATGTTGTTTACAGCTGGAGTTAGATCACTTCCTTTGCAAACTCCACCTGTATGAGTTATTTGCCTTCCTGATGCCTCCAATGATTTATTAGAGAATTGCAGGTGCATTAAAATTACAAATAATGCAAAAGTGTAAATGTATTTTATGTGTTCACTTCAAACAAAATATAAAGCACACTGTCACCATATTTGCTGATTTTGGTCTTATTTTGGATTTAAAGAATATTTCATATCTTTTACAAATTAGACCATTACCTTTTTTTCTTACCATGAAATACACAACTTTTCATTGAGTCACTTCTGCATTCCCTACTGCCAGCCAAGGCTATTGTGAGATATCTGTCACCAAAAAGCCACTAAAATTAATGCTTGTCACTTAATCCCAGCGATAAGTTTCAGCTAACCAACCAGGCAAAAAATAAAATACTTTATCAACACCAGTCTCTACATCTGCTATAAACTGAGTTGCAGTTTAATCAACTAAGTGGGCCACCCAGTGAAGGAAAAAGAAAAGAAAAAAAAAAAAAAAAAAAAAAAAAAAAAAAAAAAAAAAAAAGAAAAAAAAAAAAAAAGAAGAAAAAAAGGAAAAGAGGAAAGAGTAAATCTAGGTCGCTCTGTTCTTAAGACGACAACATAGATAATTGCTTTACTCCAAAGCATCCATGCTGTACTTGGGGTATGTTTGAGATCTTATGTAACTAATACCATCTCTGGTATTAGCCAGCCCCTCCCTAATAATTTCCCACAAATGCCTCTTCCATTGCACATCCAGCAGTGGAAATGATAGATCTGACCCATCTTTTTCAGACTGTGTGCAAACAAGAAATACTCCCATCCATGAAATCTGGAGGGGATTTTTGTGAGTTTTTAAGGAGAAGTAGAAGAAAAAGACTGATCTTTAAAATTGCTTATGCAAGAAATTAGTAGAAATGCTGGTTTCAGCTTCTGTAGTCTGACATATCTGTCAAAAAATACATACTTAGAACAGCTGAAATTTCTAAATTACGTTACATTCTATCATACTAGTTCTTCTGATAGCTCAGGACCTTGTTGTGCAGAATCAAAGCCTGGGTTTCACTGGTCATATAGCATTTGTCACTGCACTTAACCTGGGGAGAGGATTCAAGATGTAAAGCAGGGATAAAACTGTAGCAGCTTTGTCTTTACTTTAGCCAGTGTGGAAGAAGAACACTCGTCTGTGGTGGTGATCAAGAGGATTTGTTTTACCCACCTATTTTAAGGAACTCTTAACACAGCTACCAGCATAGCAGGAACTCATGTATATTGTCTTGGAGGAGAGGGATTGATGTACAATCAATCAGTGGAAGCAGTACCATCTGGAAAGTTTTACAAGATGACAAACAGCAAAAACAGAAGTCACAATAAAATGTCTTAGCCAGGAGGCAAGTGAAAACTCAGGCCATGACAGAAAAGAGAACACCTTGACCTGGTGTTCAGAGAGATGCGAATTGCACTGGTATCTCTGCTCAGCAGAGCACTCACTGGCAATACATCAAGATGCAGTCAGCAGGGATGGTACATTCCTCTTCTCTTCCAGAAGCCAACATCTTGCTATGGAAGTGACCTTGTGTCCTACCATCTACCTGTGTGCACTTGCTGAAGATTTCCTTTGGGTGGGCACTCATGAAGTAATCTGACAATTTTGAGGTGGAAAGTAATCATCCATGGTGACAGAGTCCCACAATGTTACAGGAGACATTTGAGCCCAAGGGATTCAGTCCTGCAAACAAAACGTGTCTCTTTTCCTGTGTGCTAAGCCAACGTAAGACATCCTGCTAAAGTGCCTACCTGGCTAGAGATTTAAATCCTATTAAAAAATAAGCCTGAATATAGGATATTGACAGGGTAGAGAGCAGGAGCATAAAACCATGTAGTCATAGAATGATTATTGGAATGTGCCATAAAGGTCATCTAGTTCCAGCCCCCCTGCCATGGGCAGGAACATCTTCCACTAGACCAGGTTGCTCAGAGCCCCAGCCAGCCTGGCCTTAAACACTCCCAGGGATGGAGCATCCACAACTTCTCTGGTTCCAGTGTCTCACCACCCTCACAGTGAAAAATTCCTTCCTGATATCCAGTCTAAATCTACTCTTCTCCAGTTTGAATTCATTATCCCTTGTCCTATCACTACATATCTTTGTAAAAGGTTCCTCTCCAGCTTTCTTAATAGGCCTCCTTCAGATACTGAGAAACTACTATAAGATCTCCCTAGAGTCTTCTCTTCTCCAAGCTGAACAAATCCTGTTCTCTCTGCCTATCTTCACAGGAGACATGCTGCAGCACTCTGATCATTTTTGTGGTCTCCAACAGGTCCATGTCATTTTTAAGCTGGAGGTTCCAGACCTGGATGCAGTACTTCAGGTGCAGTTTTACCAGAGCAGAGTAGAGGGGCAGAATCACCTCCCATGACCTGCTGGCCGCATTTGTTTTGATGCAGTCCAGGACATGGTTAGCTTTACTGGTGGTGAGCACACACTTCTCATTCACCAACACACCTGAGTCCCTCTCCACTCCTCTCAATCCATTCTCCACCTACCCTGTGGTTTTGATTGGGATTGCCCTGACTTACATGCAAGACCTTGCACTTGGCCTGTTGAACTTGTGCACTGTCCCCTCAAGCCTGTCAAGGTGCATGCACCTGATGGCATAAAATGAGGAGCATAAATTGAGTCTAAAACCTTGTCACCACAAGTGAAAAAGCAAATATTGGTAATGGGGAAGACAAAATAACTTGTTCACAGCCAACTATTCAAAACTGGGTAAAGATTCCAGGGAAACATCTAGTTCACCTATTTTTCAACTGCAGTGTAAAGGGAACAAATGAACAAATGCAGTGGAAACAGCTACTTCCATGTGAACTGCAGGTAGAAGGTAGGGAATTCCAAGCTATACTTGTTAAGTGGAAATAAAAATCTCTGCCTGGCCTGAAACATCATGGTTGGAAAAATGTCCAGTGTAGCTGTGAGTTTGCTTTACTAGGAAGCAACCTGATTATCTATTCTAGAAATGACTTTGCAAATCCAGCAAGTTCTTTGAAATAAAATAATTTTTAATCTGAATCTGATAGTTGGCTTCAGATCACCCATGGCACAGTGAGATGACAAAGCTGGCAGAGCTCTCCTCCTCTCATATGAACACAGAAGGGCTAAAAACTTTTCTGAAAAGGGAAAATTAACCACAGCTCTGTGACAACCCTGCCCAGAAGGGCATACTGCTGTTTCCTTCTGATCTGGGTCAGACCCTTAGACCCCAGAGATTATCACATATTGTAACAACATCAAATTGAGTGTAAAAACTAAACCTCTTTTAAAGATGATTTTGTTAATATGGACAGTCTTACAAGTGAAGAATCAAAGATGTTGTCTGCTTTCCATAGAAACACTCAGGATAGAAAACTTGTCTACTTTCTGTAGAAGCACTCAGGATAGATAACTTTCCTGCCTCACTGGCCTTATCTCTGTGAGTATGCATAGTTACACTGGTATTTAACTTAAAACATACCTGACACCCAGTTTTCATTTCTCCCCACCTTCCCCAGCAGCAAAGCCCCCCCAGCACTCTCTCCTCTTCGACTAGTCTGAAACACACTTCTGATTCATGACTTGAGGGCGTTCATGGCCAATTTGTTCACATTACTCTTTTACCAATATTGTTCTCCATTGCAGCATTTACCGCTCTGATGTATTTACAGAGAGCAGTTGTGTCTTAACCTTTTAACCATCAGCATTTTAATGCATCTCCATGTAATTACAAATTTCCTCTTTTACTCTACTTTTAATCTGTCACTGTGAAGCTTGGCTCATGTGGAATGGGAACTTTTGATATTTAAATTGTGCAGTAAGAAAAATAGAGAAAAAGAAGTTGTAATTGTCATAAGAAAAGTGTTTTAAATATATAGAATGGAAAAAAAAAAAAAAAAACAAAAAGAAAAAGAAACAAACAAAAAAAAACCACCCTAAGAAAATTAGCCACCACACCAAAAAAAATCCCACACCACTAAAAGATACTTGTTAAATTTCTAACAAAGACTGGGTTTCTTCTAAACACTCTCACAAGCACTTTATTTCCAGCTGGAACTATGCACAGGTGCAGATAGATTGTTACCAAAACCTCTGAATATTTTCTCTATCCCCTCAATTTTTTGATTGTTTGCATTTTTAAGTAACATTTATTTTAGTTAATGAAAAAAATAAATCTGGAGGAAACTGCTAAGAAAAATTGGTTCATTCACATAGAACAAAACATTTCACTCAGTAAGACTCAAGAAGTGACCTGGCCAGTTGTCCTGGTTTGAGGACAGTTTTCCTTCTCCTGGTTTGGATCATGAATAAAATAAATCAGCTAACTCTCACTGCATTTTTTTCACTATCATCTCCAAAGTCAATGATTCACTTCCTTAATAAATACCTTGCTCCTTGGTTTAATGGGAATTCCTGAAGGACAAATTGAGCCCTACAGGTTGCCATTGAAGAATCTGGTATCAAATAAATGAAAAAGGGAGATCTGAGATTTGTATAGATTAATCAGCCTTGAACAGCAATAGAACCCATTTTTTGGCTTGTTTTTCTGGGAGCGCTGAGACACCTACCTGGGATTTTCCTTTCTACCCTTGTCACGGCAATAGGCATCATGATTACAACTTAATCCCATTTCTTGACAAAAAAATCTCTTTGCCAGCAGTGTGAATTAGATGAAAAAAAAGGCCTATAAAACCATTCTTTCTGAAAAATGTATCCATCAGGTGTCACTACTATCTTCATCTTCAAAATGTATATACCCAAAGCATCAGACAATGAAAAATGAGTACATAATAGACCAACAACACAGCTATACTACAAACTGTGGCTGCAGAATTCATCTTATACTCTTACTAAAGAATTTATAGAATAGACTAGTATAGAATAATATAGTTCAGTGGAAGGAACCTACAATGGTCATCTAGTCCAACTGTCTTTACCGCTTTAGGACTGACGAAAAACTAAAGCATATTATTAAAAGCATTGTCCAAATGTCCAAACACTGACAGGCGCACTGACCACCTCTCTAGGAAGCCGGTTTGACTACCCTTTCAGTAAAGAAATGTTTCCTAATGTCAAGTCTTGATTCAAAGCTCTGTCAGGGGAGGTCATTCTCACACGTCCTGTCACTGGATACCAGGAAGAGATCAGCACTTGCCTCTGCGTTCTCCTCCCAAGGAGGCTGCAGAAAGCAATGAGGTCACCTTCTCATCCTTCTGCAAATGAGACAAACCCAGAATTTTTAGGTGCTTCCCAGAGGACATGCTTCCAGTCCTTTCACAAGCCTTGCTGCCCTCCTGTGGACAAATTCAAGTACCTTAACATCCATTTTTTAAATTATGGCACCCAGCATTGAACAAAATATACTTAAGTTACCTGAGAATAAACGTAGATGGTCTCCTGACATCTACTGCATGCTACAGTGGCTTTCAGACTTCCTGTATCATTGTAGAAGGACCTGACTGCAGAATGAAAGACCTGCTATATAACAGATTTAAAGGCTTATAGCCAATAGAGACCCCAGAAATAAATATTAAAAAGTACTTGTTGGCTCTACAACCATTCTGCATTACAATTTCTGTCCTGCTCCAGGACTCATACATTAGCATAAGCAGTAGAGGACAGTCTAGTTGATGCATGAGGTCCCACAGCAGGAGAGAGGTTTAACAGAAAACAGCAAATTTTCTCAATAAGAGGTTGAGTTGGAGGAGGAGAAGGCAGGAACCGTGTTTATTTCACTGTCTGTTCCACCGTGGACAGGTCTGTATTACTTTCAACTGCACACAATGTCATTGACTTTGTCAAGAAAAATCAAGGACTTAATCCCCACATCATAAACTAGTGAAGTGCAGCAAATGCAGCAGCAAAATATAAGCCACACAAAGGAGCAGTGCTAAGATGTTGTTAAAAATCTTCAAGGAAAAGGGGACTCCTTCTGGACTGTGTTTTGTGGTATACCTAGATGAACTAAAGCTGCCTGTAATGGACACAAAGTAGGCAGCTGTCCATCCATGTCATCCATCCCCCCCTCCACCAACATACTGCAGAAGACAATCTGGTTGCATTTGTCTTCTGTCCACAGTATTTTAAGAATCTATGTGAACCAAAACAAGTCTCCAGTGAATCTTGACAGATAAAGAAGTGAATGTCTTCACTAAGCTGCTGCTAATAAAACAGAAAACCATGATTGTAATATAGCCCATTGAATAGCTACCCAGGAACTCAAGCATATCCTTTTTCCTGATGGAGTTTGTATTGCACAATGAATTTAAGGGGCACTGGTAGCACAAAGAAGAAATTTGGACAGTTCATATACATCATTATATATGAGTTATCTGATTTATCCACAGGCTTAC
Source organism: Pedionomus torquatus (assembly GCA_013398155.1). Classification (NCBI taxonomy): domain Eukaryota; kingdom Metazoa; phylum Chordata; class Aves; order Charadriiformes; family Pedionomidae; genus Pedionomus; species Pedionomus torquatus. The sequence continues at coordinate 18,755 of VZRU01017510.1, read as the reverse complement.
ATTAGGAGAAGTCACTATTTAAGGTAGGCATCCCAGCTAGACATTTCTCCTATCCACAGCAATAAAAGGAACACATTAAAAGGGCCCTGCACAACAGCATATAATACAGTTAGAGCTATTGTGCGTTCTCCATATCCATATCTTCAGAGCATTCTGGTATGCGCAATGCTAGTTCCTGCTGTACGAAATCTTTCTCTTTTCAGCCTCAACATGATCCCAACTCAGAAAATCCTCCTCACCCTCCCATGGACTTTCCCCTTTCCATTTCTCTTTTTCCATATGAAAATGCCCAAGACTCTTGGCCCTCATATCTCTCAGTAATAGGATGACAGCCAGTAGAACTTCATTAAATTTATTGTCTTCCACTGCAGTCCAGTTTCCCTGTTTGTCCAAACCATCAGTGACAGAGGAAGCGAGACAGTGTAGTATGACATGGAATTCAGGTCTTAATGCAGCCTTCACTTTCACACAAACCTATGAAGAAATAAACAACTCCCAGTGAAAAACACTATGGCTAAGTTACTTTAGGGACCATTTCAGGTCTTTTATTTCCAGCTTTTTCACAGGAAGTCATACTCCTTGGTCATGGTCTCCAGACCTCTGACATGGCTTGACAAAGAGCATTCCTTACGTAAAATGCAGTCACAGAAATCACTGTTCATTTGGTGAAGTGTCCCAGAAACAGTAAAGTGGCTAACCACCCTGGCTACACATCTATGTCAGTGTCTGCTGGTGTGGTAGGTCAGAGGTACAAAATATCCCTTTACTGTCTCTGTTGCTTCTGTGAAAGAAGCAGCAGCAATCTTAAGACTCTAGGTTTCTTCTTGCTATTTCCTTGTTGTCCTACACAGCCAATCAGCATCATGATTGCACTTCATCTCCATGTCTTCTGTCACTGTCAGATAATAAATGGAGTATCTTTCACATTGTGTGTGAAAGGTCTGAGGAACACAAAAAAGCCAAAAAAAAAATTAAAAAAAAGTAAATTGGTCAAATAAGCTACCATTTCGTACTGTTTTTTTTTTTTTTTTATCCTGAACCACAGTCCCCGCTGCTATTGAAAGGGTTGAGGATTTTACCTTGAAGGGGCCAGGGGTTTGCAAAGACACATTTCAAGCTTGTCAACCACCAGGCAAATACTCTGCTACCAACACCAGTAGCAAAATCCTAGTGCTGACATCATGCAGAGCAAGGCCTTCCACTGCACAGAAACAGTGGTCTTTTGCAGACCCCCTTTAACAACAACAAAAGAAGGGAAAGTACACATCCTAGTTCAGCAATACAACAACCTGCCAAACTGATTTCCCAAAATCTTAGCCCTCTAGTCACACAGATTGCCAAACAAAGCAACTATACACAACATATCTGCTGCTAACTTAGCTCACTTGCTTTTCAAAATACATTGCTGCCTTATTCTGCTCTGACTGGAAAAAACTTCAAGAAAAAAAAATCTGACTGCCCTGTCAGAGACAAAGCAAATGTCTTCACAGATTCCTTCAAAGGCAATGGGAAAACTCTGACTTGAACATTCTGCTAAGGCTTTTGTCTGTTCTTAATTAAGCAGAGTGTGAGACCTCCTCTTCCTCAAGAAGGTGAGTGAGGAGGTGGGAGAACAATGCTGTTTTCCTTCCAGCAACTCCTTCGATCACTCCGTTATGGCAAAACCTGGTCCCAAACTCCTTATATGTTTCAGAACCCTGTACAGCCCTGTCCAGCAGAAGAGCAAAAGCACATCACCTGCAAACAGTTCTGAAATCTAGGCTCTTAGCTACCGTAAGTTCTGGCCTAAGCCCCACATCAGTGCTAGTTACTGGGAAAACACTATGCCCATAATGGTCAGACAAGTAAACCCAATTGTCTGGTTGCTTTTGAGAGATGTCCCCAGTTGAGATCATGAAAGGGTTAAGCTGTCATAGCTGTAGGTGATCTGCAAGAAATATTTACAGCAAGTGTGATTCTCTGTAAATTGGAGGGGAACTTACTGAAAAAACAGCAATATTTTTTTCTTTCTTCCAGGAGTACCAGAAGAAATTTTAAGGATGGGATAAGAACTTGTGCACCATTCAAAAAGTCCCAAGCAGACTGCAAAACGAATGTCTTATGGGCAAAGCCACATTAAACTAAAATCAAAAAGCCATGAAATCTGCAGGATGATCTCCCTGGAAGTGGGGATAGTAAAAATGCTCACTAGCAAATCACACCCTGCATGTATCCTAGCCAAAGCAAGTCTGTCACCCACCAGAGGTTTGGTGCTTTGCTCAGTTTGGGCATCTGCCTGTAGACATAAGAACTGGCAGGCAAAAAAAAAATAAAATTAAAAAATGTTCAGGCCCCATAATTAAAGAAACAAACTGTAACCTTTAGCCCTTGACTTGCTGTGTCAGTGTGGCCAGATTGTATGCTTGCATCACCTTGAGCTTTAAAACCAGTGGGAAAAATTGTTCAAAACCACCTTAATTTTCCATGCTGTATTTGCCCTGGGAGATTTGGGGTTTTTCTCTTTGAAACTATTTCTAATTTAAAAATAGGTCCCTGCTTAATGAATTAACATTTCCTGGATTTTACCACTCTGCAGAGACTTCTTTATTGATTAAGTGGTCAAGTTCCAGACATTTTGCTAATACATTCGGTCATCTGGCAGAAGTGATGTGCCATGCACCCTGGGCAGCATCCTGACAGACATCAGAATCTCAGGCTTCACCAAAAGATACCTTTGGAATTTGCCTTCTAAGCAACTCCTATTATAATGTAAATCCTGACACTGGCACACACTATGTTAGAATGAGTGTCTGCCCAGAGTAAATGCTGTTAAGCATGGGCAGACACTGCTTCCAACTTAGGTTAGTCACTAAGCTGCAAGTAAAGGCATGCATCTCAGCTGTTACTCCTTTGCTGCAGCCCGTCTCCCTCTGCATTTAACTGAAATCTCTAAGCAGTTATTTCATGTCAGTGGAGATTCACTATGGATTCATATATCTCCAGCTTCAGTGGCTATACCTCCAGTTTGCAAGACATGCATGTTCCTCTCTGTGTAAGAACCCTTATGTAAACCATAGTGAACAGTGCAAAGTCCTGGTCAGAACTATTTCTCCTTTAAAACAGACATGGAGGAGTAACAACATGTAACACTGCTACCATACAAACCTTTATCTTGTCACACAGATATCTTCATATCTTGATATTTTGAGCAGTCAAATTAGACCTTTCCTTTCTAGTTCAACCTTTCCATTCAAAACACCCCAACTAAGACTTAGGTACCTTGCTGTATTATTAACTGTGAAAATCTTGCTCTCTTGGTAGAAAACAAAACAAAACAAAAAACAACTAGTTCCTTTGCTTTCAAATATAAAAATCATAATTCCATGTCACTGAACTGAGTCTTGCAGTAAATGTTGAAGCTGCATAGTGTATCAATAACACTATGCATGAAATACTCCCACAGTCCCAAGACTCTACAGCTTCTCCAAAGGAGAATGAAAGGCAAAAGCACATGCAAGACACAGTATAGAAGAGAATTATCAGAACCACCTCATTGACTTCCTCTGAGGCCAACTGTTCCAGTTCCCAACAGCTGCCAACATGTGACAGCCTTTTTTTGACTGAGTATCCAGGCCAAGCCACCCAGAAAGGCAACGTAACTGTGGCAGAACAAGGAAACATCATTCCCAAATGTTTCTGCATTGTTATCAGTTTCTGCCCCTCCCCACACCACTACCTTTTCTATTTACCACCATTAGGCTAGAACAATTAGTCATACATGGAAGGAAATACATTGAAGCCATATAAAAAGTTGGTCTCAAGTCCAGGTAGGTGGGCGGGAAGCTTACTATCACTGCTTATTGCAGCAGTATTCTTACTAAAAATAACTCTCCAAATACCAAATACAGAAATTTCTGCACTGGCTGTTTTTTGATCAAGGTCCAGTCAGTGTTTGGGGGGAGGATGAAAAGGGAGCTTACACACATACACAAAATGTTACTCTTTCTTTGCGTTTACTTTGGCTAAAATGGTTAGAGCTGGAAGGGACCTTAAAGATCATTGAGTTCCAAACTCCCTGCCATGGGCAGGGACACCTCCCACTAGACCAGGTTGCTCAAAAGCTCATCCAGCCTGGCCTTAAACAGTTCCAGGGCTGGAGTATCCACAGCTTTCTCTTGAAGCAAAGCAAAACCTGCTCACTACAGAGCAGCATATGCAGCCATCTTTTAGGGTGTCAAATTAAGCATGACCCAGGGCTTACACACCTTGTGTGGGAGGTTTTTTCCCTGACATGGGGTTTTGATTGTTGCTGCCCTCTCCTGCTCAGACTGTTCAAAGCTCTGGAATCATGAATCAGTGACAAGTATGCTCTTCCGGGTCCCCAAACAGCTCTTCCAGCTGCAGACACTATCAGAGCCTCATAGCAGTCCATCCTCTCTTGCACAGTGCACAGGGGAGGGGGGGAGGGATGCAAGACTCCTTATCTGCCAGCCTCACTTACCTCCTAGAGCTTGTTTCATAACAAAATCCATGATGATGGCTTAGGGCTGCTGCCCACCTTCACGCCTCACGTGCACAGAAACCAGGAGGCCAGCCTGCAAAGAGACACAACCAAAAGAGGAATGGTGTCTGTAGGAGAAGAAAAGCCTGATGCATGACCTTTTTTAGCTTTCCTTCCTTTGTCTTAGTGTAAGTAATTTTCGAGACCCTCAACTCTGCAGACAGGACAAGGCCCCTGGAGAGCATGCATCCCTGCATGCTGGTAGGCAGGGATTGAGCATGAGGAAGTGAAGGTAAGGGGACACGGTGATTCTCCCAAGCAGGGCATGTGGCTAGGAGTGAGCCTGGAGAAGCAGTGCAGTGCTCCTCCCAGCTTGTCTCCAGAAGATAGTCCGGAAGGCATTAAATCTTTGAACTTTCTCCTTTCCCTGCCTGTCTCTCAGCGCTCCCGTTTTTCGGAAGGCTAGCGCTGGAGTGGCAGCTTCGCCGGGGCCAGCAGAGGGGGCGTTTGAAGGTGAAGCGCTCTGCAAGTGCCTGGGAGGGAAAGCGAGGGAAGCTGCGCGACTTGGGTGCGGATGCAGCCCTCACGGCGGGATGGAGATCATAGATGCGGGCAAGGTTCCCCGCCCTGGCCGCTCAGAAGCCTCACCCAGAACGACTGCATCGCAATGCCAGGGAGGACTGCACCTCCTCAGGAAGAGCCGGGACGGCTCAAGGCTGAGAACGTACGGCTCCAGCTCCAGCACAGCAGCAGCCCATCGGCGCAGGCTGCTGCCTCCCTCTTCTGGCCCTGGTCGCGGGGTGCGGAGGGCTCGGCTC
>VZRU01017510.1:0-12425 GCA_013398155.1 Pedionomus torquatus | reverse complement strand
GCTGGGGTGGGGGCGGCAGAATGTTGTTGGCAGAAGTGGGAGCCCGAGGGTGGTGAAGAAGCAGTGCAGGCATCCTGGGGAGGCACTGGCACGGCCCATTGAGCGACCGCATCTGAATGTCGAGGAGTATCCCGAGGCCGCACAGGCAGCACGGTGAAGGACATGCAGGTCCTGCAGGCACGACAGACACAACAATTAGCGTGCAGCGATGCCAGCGACCAGGGCTCCGAAGCCTGCAGAGCTCCTGGGTGCCAGCTGCAGCTGCAGAAGGGCATGCCTCTGTGTTCAGTGTCTACCCACCTGGGTCTGCCTTGGTGTCCCATGTCTGTCAGCGTTAAAGAAGCAATTGGACAATGCCCTTAATAACTTAATTTTGGTCAGCCCTGAGGTAGTCAGGCAGTTGGACTAGATGGTCACTGCAGGTCACCTTCCACTTCCTTTTCCCTTTACACCCTGTTTTTCCTTTCCCTTTCTTCTTCCCCTTCTTTTAGTGTCCCAGAAAGCCACTTTTCCAACAGACACTAGTATCAGCCTAGGAAGCTCAGCTGTGTATGCATGTGCTGCACTAAGATACTTCAGAATGGAAAAAAATAGTATTTCCATTCCAAAGGGCATAGTTGTACCTTTTTGAGGCTCTGTTTTCCATACATATTGTAGCAGGGTCTCAGTGAAGATGGCTGTGACCAATAAATGAACCTGGAAGCCTGCTGGAATTGTGTGCACAGGTTTCTGTACAGAATATTAACAACCAACATAGTATTTCCAGGTCTGTGTTGTCTCCTCAAGTACCCATACAATTTTGAGCAGGCCTTATAGTTTAGGTCTGCCATACAGCACTTCACATTCTTGTGAGACATCATGTGATTGCTCTTGGAGAGGAGGATGGTGTGCCCCACAACTAAACCTCCAGGCGCACACCTCCCAATTGTTCTTTGGGAAAGAACAATTCAAATGCCCTCAAAGAAGTGCTGTCTAATAGCTAAAACAACTTATTGCCTAAAACCAGGTTTATCCTCTCTGCTTTGCAGATCCTGGAGCATGCTACATGAAGGAACTTCTGTAGCAGCCAAAGTTCAGCACAGCCAAGCAGCCTTGCTAAGAAATGTCATCCTTCCTGTCCATAGACTTCTTACAAGCCATGAAAGACAAATGTCCTCCCTTGTGAGAATAAAGTTATGTCATCTATACGGGCTTTCACAAGTCAGGGAAAATAATATGCATGTCAAGGAGAAGACCCTGAGAGGTTCCTGAGCTTCTTGTTGACCTGCTCAGAACTGCTGGTCTGTCCTCAGAACCAGCTGATCCTCCAACGGTCATGGTTTTGACCCTAAAGTACTCCCATTATTTTCCAGATTATACAGCTGCACAAAAAATCAATAAACATGAGGCAGTGAAATATGACTACAATACCAACCATTCAAAGCTTCTTCAGAAAAACAAGGCACAGGACCACCAAACCACAAACCCTACCGAGATACTTCTTGTCCCAGCTTCAGCATTGTTTTCCAACCCCAAGTGCCAGCTTCCAAGCAACTTCCATAGAATGCATTTTCGAGGTGAAAACCTGAAAATTGTGAGCCTGATTTGGGTACCTCCTGTCCAGGTGGTACCCAGACTTCTCAGTCAGGAAAAATCCCACCAATAACCTCCTCACCACACAGGGTTCAGGTACAGAGGCAAGAAAGAACATGGTCAAAAAGAAGTGATGTAGTCTATAGATCTTTGTCGAATTGTGGCTTCTGGGGAAGGCTTTTAACTTGGACATTAAACAGATGGGTTGTGACACAACCTTTCCTCAATTTGCTGAGAAATCCAACTGGATGGATGAACTCACAATGATCTGTTATGTCATTTACCCAAGATACATGACTTCTGCTACAAGAGAAATAACAGCTTGCCCAGTCATGGCAATGATGTGAAAAATGCTCCATGGATATTCTTTCCGACAACATTTAAGAATATTATGTACAGAATACTGTATGAATATGAATCTGGCAGTAATGCAATTCAATAGCAAATTTACTAAACAGCAACAAAATGTTTATTTAAATCTCAAAAATAATGATGTTTTCTCATCAGAGCAAGGGACAGAGACTGGTCTGTATATGTGTGACCTGTGCCAGTACCATAGACAGAAAACTGTTGCACACCTTGAGGCTACTAAAAGGTCAGCTCTTAGTTTGGTTTGCGCTGTGTGAATGAGATATACCTTCTCCTGATCATAGGATCAGGCTTATTCTTCCTTAACAAAACTAGAACAATAGGAATCCTCCAATATGACTTTGCCTGGTTTAGCTGAGCAGTACAGAAAACTCAGAGCAAAGATCTCCTCTGTGGAGCTTTGACCATGGAACTCAGACTCCTGGGCCACCAGATGGTAATCTGAGCATTTAGTGATGCATTTTGTTTCTTTAGGGAGTTTGATGTGTGTGTGTGTGTTCCAACCTTATAATTAACTTACAGTGATATAACTGTTTAGTGCACTGCAGGCAAGACCTAGACAGCAACAACATGGTTAGCTTTTTATCTCCACAGCTACTGAGACAGAACAATCAGACACTTGCTAAGAGTATTTTGTGGACAGCATTTGCAGTCCCTCCAGCAGTTTAGTTCACTGAATATAAACTTACAGCATGTTTCTGCTTGCTCTTCAGCTGTCAATTCTGGCTGCTGAAACCTTTCAAAATTCAAGCATTTTTGTATCTTCAAAAGTATTGCTTTGTTTCTTGGTGTTCCACTAAACTTATCACAGGTTTTAAGTAAGCTCTTTATTTTCCAACCAAATCAAAATATACATGAAATATTCTTTTAAAGAACTGGATGTTTCCCTGAAGTCAAAACTGTGGAAAAACTTTTGAACAATTTCTGCTCGCTCTGAAGAAAAAAAAAATTCACTTCAGATTTCTTGAAGATGATGTCTCCAGGTGAGTATTTGCTGTTTCTATCACGACTGAATTCCAGCTACATGATATTTAAAAACCTGAAATAAACATATATTGATTGTCCTGTTTTCATGACATGCATATTAAAGTTTCTTTTTTGTCAGCACATGTCCAAGCCTGGTTTATGAACAAGCCCTTTGAGAGACTGCCATTTACAGCTTCTAGCTCCTAGAAACCTCTAGCTGGTTTCTTGCTAGTACTCTCCCTTTCTCAGTTTCCTGTTCTCTGAACAAGCTCTTACCTTGCCAGACAGATTAAGAGACCCATGTGAGCAGGACTCTGACTCCTGCAGCTAGGAATGATTGGGTAAAGATCCCACAACTCTTACCTCCATTTTACTGCTCTACATTATAAGGCTTCTTTAGGAGCCAGAAGTTACCCACAAAGCTGAGAATCCATGTTTATCACTCGGGTGATCAAATCATGAAGTTTCTGTCCAAAGAATACCAAGATTTTGTTGTGAGATTATTATTTCAAATATTTTTGACAGGAAATTTTCTCATCAGTGAACAAGAGTAATCCAAATCAATGCATTCTATGGAAATGTGTCTGTTTATACAGAAATTTCAAGGCAGACAAGCTGAAGCAAATATTAGCTGTGGTTGTATTTGATACTGTTGAGACATTCTTCTTTGATATGGCAAAAATGCTGCACTTTGGCAATGAGTAAATCATTTTGCCTTGACTCTTCTCTTCTAGCAATACACATATCAAAACTAAACACATAATCATATCAGAGTACCTCTTTTTTACAGATCTTCCATGTCATAAAGGTCACATTTTTTCTCTTTGTTGCAATTTAGAGTGGAAGCAAGATTCAAAATGCCAAACAAACTTTACAACAGAACCTCCATTTTCCCAGCTAGTTCTGTGCTTTGCCTTCTTTTATCACTCTACTTCTTGGCAAAGGAACAGAGGGAAACAGCATACTCATCTGAGACCCTAGCTTGTTGTTCTAGCTGTGGCCTGTAGTTTTTTTCCTATGTAAAAGAGTATTCCCAAGTACACTGAACTCTAATTGGAAGAGAGTTACTCACCTCAGTAGGCACAATTTCCCAGCCATAACAACAAACTTAATTGTTTATTATTTTTAGCTTTTCATTAGATATGAATTGAATGTGTGCATATCTCTTTATATACTTCATGCACTTGTAGAGGAATTACTCTTAGGTGTGGTGTGATGCTGGCAAATTAAGCTGTTACAATCTTAGCAATGCTGCTTACGTTCAGATGTCTCCAAAGAAACCATAGTAGTCAGATGCAATGCAACCACTCCTCATACCTTGCTGTTCCAGTCTTGAACTTACTCTCCACCATCTCACTTTTATAAAGAACCTAAGCATATAATGAAGTAATTTTTTAGACAGTATTTGCTGAATCAAGATGAGGAGTATCTGTACCTGGAAATAGTAAGTCTGTGTGATCCACAAAATATAGATATATATTTCACTTTAGAAAGAGTACTTTTTTTCCCTTAGTGGAACTGTGAAACATAATTTGTAATGTCATATAAATAAATAAAAGTGTCCAAACAATATGTTCTGTGCCTTTACTGGTATGATATTTAGTAACAGTCAACTAGCAGCTCTATAGGCATTGTGAGAACAAGGTTACATGCCAGTAGCAGGGTGCGTGAAGATTGCACAGAAAAACAAAAGGTTCCACCATACAACAAGCCAACACATCCACAAGGGTGGCCATGGCCTTATACAATATGCTGTTCTTTCAAGCAGCTTTACTCCAAGAGGGTCCAAGGGCATTCATTACCATCCCTCTTCCTGTTTCATCCTTGTCTTGCCAGTTGATCATATATATTGTAATCCCAATAATACTTATTTTATTATCTTTTTTTAAGACCTTTTACTTCTTTTTTTTTCATTAAGTTTAAACACCTTCTTGACAATACAGTAAGTTTACATTTAATCTCTTACTCTGAAAGTATCCACATGTGTGCAAATTAATGCAAGTGCAGCTAATATGTTACATCTGTTCTGGATTCTTCTCTTATTGCTAAGTTTTCTACACCACATCTATGTGGCTTATAATATTATCCCACTGTCTTCTTGACTTATAACAACTAGTAAATCAGACCCCAGGGGTATATTCTGATCCTATAATGAATTTCATAGCTAAAACAGATCAAAACCAACAGCTAAACATTTTACTTTTTTTCATTTCCACCTTTCCCATGCCCAGTGCATGCAAGCAAATCCCTCAGCAAAAAAGAAAGTTAGGTATGCTATATAATCCTATAAAAGTTAGGTATGCTATATAATGCTATATAGTCTGTTCAACACATCAGCTATGACTTTATTTAACACTCAAGAAATGGGTGGCTGAATACCGGGCAGCAGAAATGAGACTTCAGTACTCTTGAAAAAGTTCTTAAATCTAAATCTGTTAAAGATGGCCAAAACACAGGTTTCATTTTGAGCTAAAGCACTACAGAAGGCGTTTTACTCAAAGCACCTTCTTAAGCTACAATGAAATAATTGGACTTAAGCAGATACTTCCACCAGTGCACATGTGTAGGAGCTTTGTAAATCAAAAGTAGCTCCTCTTGACTTGCTGAGTTTCCTTGAGTGCAAATGATCTAAGTTGGTGTGGTGGTGTGCTCTCCACATTCATCTCCCTCTTCCCTTCCCCACTGGCTCCTGCTTGGGCCATAGCCCTCAGTGGTGGTTGTGATTAAGTTGTACCTGGACTTTGGGGGATGACTGACAACACAGTCCTACCACTGTCTGGAGTGGAGATATCTTATTGTGACTATCTGACTACAAATAGAGCACAGCCCAAGAGCCATTTGAGCTCTCTTGTATGGCAGTGGGCTGCACACCAGGATATCCCTTTGGGAAGGGACACCTCTCAAGGTTACTCCTCAAGGTTGAGAGATTGCCACAACAGATTCTTGGCAAGTGACTATCACCATGCTAAACTTTAAAATCTTAGCTAAGTAATATAAAGGATTTATTGTGCATATATAATCCTTTAGACATAAACTGTTGACCAAGCCTGGGACTAGGATTGGACCCAGATGCACCTAGACTCCTCACTGAGAAGTTTAGAATGCAAGGTGGTCCTTTCTGAACCTCATGTTAGAGAGAGTCTCTCTAACAGCTTGTCTGACTCAGTCCTCTATGCAATAAATGACCAAGTGTACCTTGGCATCAAATCTCATAAAATACTGTTGCATTTACTATTAATTTTGTTAAATCTCTGTCTCACCTTAATAAACATTTCACTACTTCTCACTTACAAGTGAAGTCAATTGCTCCACCCATGTCATTTGGAAACAATGATCTGTCAATTTAATTCTTACTCAGTACTTTCCTAAAATTAGTTACAGAGTAAATGAAAAAATTCACCGTGTTTAGTGAATCTTCAGGAAGTGCAGATATAAAGAGGAAAATGTCCTGTGTTGAGAGTCAAAGCACTTCAGGTTAATGTAACTCAAAAGCTTAATTATTAATGTGCCTGAATCTGTGTGAAATAAACACATTGTTCCATACAACTGTTGGCCTTTTACTTTCACATTACTTGCCACTAATTAGTTATGTGCCATTTCTCATCTAATCTCCTTTTGTAAAATTTAATCTTCAAATGATAGCATTTATCAAACACAGAAAGTCATCTGATGCATATCAAGCAAAGCAGATAATGATTCTTGCAAACAGACAGGCATGCCTCTCTCCAAGCTGCCCATTCCTGTGCCAATTTACAGCTTAGCAGAGTGAGGTCATTCACTGTCTTTCTGAAACTAACTAGCTTGAAGGGTCAGGGAATCTGACTTGAGGAGGCCTGGTTGATGATGTGTTCTTGCTTGGCCCATAAAGGACTGAGAAATGTGTGTTCAAACTAAGCTTAAGCAACCACGCAGATTTGTTTTTTTCTCTGTTCCATTTGTGTTTTTTCCCATTCAGGTTTCTAAGCTGGCTGGGAATTGTGGCATATTTCCTGCTGTGGATTTCTCTACAAATTGTTGGTTTTTTCCCTTCCACTCAGTCTGTACCACAATTATACTTTGGACTAAACCACCCCAGAGAGTTTTCTGTTCCAGTGTCATGGTGGAATACTGATAAATATCAAATACCGAGTTAGGATTCGGTGGTAATCACACACTTAGGTAACCTGCCTGGGGCTTGATTCAAACTACAGAGGACTAAAGAAAAAAAATTAAGGTCAAAATAGAACACAACCCAACTGGTTTTGTGTTGTTTATTTGCTCCATGATTTTCAAAGCTATTAGCAAGTTACAGCCTCATAGTACACAAATAAAATTCTAAATTTATGAATTTTGATTAATTTAATGGAAATTGTTCACTTGGTAAAGAAAAGAGATTTAAATTTAGCAAGTCCCCATGAGGTAAAAAGTTACTGAAAATCTCTACTAAGAAATTCACATTATATGAGTTTGGTGGTGTCTTGGTTCCATTTCTTCCTTCATATTGAAAAGTGGAGGGACTCGATGAAATCTAACTTTTCTGCACTCCACTTTTTACTTGGAGATACCTGTCTTACAAAATTACTTTATAACCTAACTTTAACTTAATCTGCACACTTGTGATATGAGATTTGTCTTCTGCTCCACACATACAACTCTGCACTAGAAAATTAAGCAAAAAATTGAAATTGCACTTTGAGAGGATCTAGAAGCCTTCTGTCTGTTATCTGCATGGATTTCAAATTGCCCCACTCATTTATTGAAAATTCATTGAACATGTATTTCTTGCACTGTTGGTAAGGACATCACCCATGAAGATATTCTCACTGTACAGAGAGAAAAGGTAAGAAAAACAAGAAAGGCATCAGCAGAATTTGACCACAATTTCCCAGGAATGAATGTAGAGTGAACCCTTATCCCAATACGAACAAACAACTCTATTATTAACATTGCATGTTATTATGAATTATGGATATACGAGGTTCATCAGCAAAGTCAAATGGATGAAATGTTGTGATGATTAGTAAAGGCGTCCATGAAAGGAAGTCTGACCCATGAGAACCATAGTAGCTTATCCAGATGAAAATCTATCCCAACTCACTTCAGTGACAGAGAAAGGAACAACAGGAAAGGTGAGCCTTCAAGCACGTTTGGCAAACTCTTCCCTGTAATACTATACAGCCTTCTAAGCTGAACACACAAACATCATAAATCCTTTTGGAAACATGGTCTGAAAAGGAAATCTTGCTTTTCTAACCTCCTGCAGCAGCAGGAACAACACAGTATGACATATAAACAAGGTTCACTCAATCAGATAATACCAGTGTGAAATATCAGGAAATCATTACTCTCCATCTCTCAGAGGTGCTCACAGTGAGTGAAGGTTAGAAGTGTGATAAGAGTGTGATCTGCCACAGCCTTGAGCTGTAATGCAGTTGCTGTATAAGTTTTGAGGTTATTCTGTAAAATTTTTAACACAAAGAGAGCAATTGATCTGAAAGATGAATCAATGAAATATTTGTATGTGTATGCACATGTACTTGAGATTAACAGAAGTAACAGTGTAAGTTTTACAAGAACAGACTTGGTAAACAAGGACTTAAGGGACAACAATTAAACTGCTAAGCACCAGCAAATGTATTTTTGCATTCACCCCCGCAGGTGAGTACCCTTGTAAGGTCACAGCATGCAACCTGTCACTGACACCTTTCTTAGCAGGAACATGGCACACCTATGCTGATCTTCTTCCTCCTATCTCAAAAAGACAGACTCTTCTCTTAAAATTATATAAAAATCAGGAATCAAGGACAACAGGCTTATTGTGTTTAGTATTCATAGAGGATGGAGCAAGCAAGTCTCAGTGCAAAATAGATGATAATTACTAAAGTGAATGAAAAGCCTACTGAAAAAACAATGTGTCCAAGAATGCAAGAGATGCAGTGAAGACCTGGCAATGACCATCCATGATCATCTGTGGCATACATAACTGACCTTAATCAAAGCACACAGGTGCACTCATGTTGGTGCTACTGATCGGATGTGAAAGTGTTAAGTGCATAGCTTTAACCTACTTAGAGATTTAAATAAAATTGCCTATCTGTTCCATAAGGTCCTAGTGAAAAAGTACAGAGGAATATGATGTAGACATTCTGAAGACCCAAGGAGAGTGTAAGGGAGATATGTAAAGTCACTTTGGGACAGGAAAATGGCAGAAATGTCATGGTTAATTGGTAGCCGGTCCCCTCCTTGGCTCCCTGGCATAGGATAGAACTTTGTAATTAACAGAAAAACAAGTTTGGGAAATCTCATTAGAGTTCTGGGGCTTAACTATTTTGAGGCTAAAATGATATGGGTATTCAGCAGGTAAAGGTTTTTACAATTTTACAGCAATACAGGTTGGATGGAGAAACCCATCCATTCAATTCACAATTCCCAGATGAAAATTCGAGTAATTACAATATATTTAGCTGGCTAAAAAGGGCACACACTGTGATGCAGTTAAGTTAAGAGCTCTTCTGGCTTCATAGACACTGCAGCTTAAAGTATCACAGGAGGCAGAAACTGAAATCAATGAAACAGAATTTAACAAGCAAGTTCTAATGAGACCCTAAATCCAAACAAAATAAATGCAACTTATGAGAACAGTGTTAACCCTCAGCCCTAGAAAACAGGACTGAAATAAAAACTACAGAATGATAGTATACTTGATGAGAGTTCCTGGGGAAGGATTTTCTTGCTTTAGTTTGTTTCCTTTGTTTTGTAGTTTTCATTCAAATTACTTTGAGATTTCAACGAGTTCAAAAAAAGTTAAACTAAAAGAAAAAGCCCACAAAAAAAAAAAAAAAAAAAAAAAAAAAAAAAAAAAAAAAAAAGAAACAACTGAACAAACAAACATAACTTCTGTTTTTCAAAATTATTTTTTTTTAATTAAAAAACAATGGTAATTTAACCTCTGGGAATATATATTCATATAAAAAAAATTTCAACCTTATGCATTTCTACCAAAACCATCTGAAAATCAAAGACCAGCAGTCTCTTAGCAGAAAAAAATCCTAATGTTTTAAAAAGCTAGTACTCACTTCTAGTTTCTAGAAGAAAAAAAAATATTTTCAACCACAAAAGAAAGTTTGCTTCACAAAATGTTTCTCTTAATCTTCCAAGGAGTTACTCTGATCACAAAGAACTCTAAAACCCCTTTTATTTTGTAAAGGGATTCCATGGAGCAAAAAGTAAGATTTTGATATCTTCTTTCTTAGGAAAAAATCGTTCGAATACAATGGTAGGACCCTTTTGTAAACTTCTGAGGCTAGATTAGCTTTTAGAGAGGAAAAAAGATAGGAACACAGTGTTCTTCCTTTTAAAAGACAGGCTTCCAGAGTGAAGACACAGGTACCATCAGAAACCCAATTCTTATGAGACTTTAGGAAACGAAAATGTCTTCTACCAGTTCAACAGTAAAAGGGGGCCTGAGACTCACCTGGAAAGTAGTTCTGTCTTCTTAATGGTATTTAAACCTTGCTGGCTCTTACTAGAAATCTGAAATTGCTGAGCTTAATAACTAAACAACCTTTACCAGGTGGTTACTCAATTGTACACAGAGCTGTGATCAAGTTTTGCTCGACGACACTAACATTTCATTGAGGTCCCATATTAGGCTGATTACTTGCATTGCTTGACTATAAGGTACACAGTTGCTTGAACTGGTTTACTCTTTTGATTATTGCATCATGTGATTGCCTGTTTCACAAAACCAATTATGCTCAAACAATATCACTACCAGAAGCCTGGAAAATTTAATTCTTGCAGTGAGGAAGCCATGTCTTTTGGTTGTTGTCAATTTTATTATTTACCTTTTTCATTTTTAAGCCTTGTGCTTCTTAGGAAAGACAAGTATAAAATAGCACATTGATTATTTGCTCTGTATTGATTGTGTGAGCTCATCTTTAATGGTGCATAAAGCTGCATATGTCAGCTGTCAGGTGTCAGGAATAGGTGGTAGATGACAGCATTTACAGATTGTCATGTTACCATCCTTCCTCACAGGAATCTGAAATCCTATTTTCATTTGTGGATTCCTGCACCCAGATAAGAAGATATAATGTGTAACAGAGAAATTATCACAAAATCTCTGAACACAGGCTTCGCTTATCACAATCTCCACTGGAAATGTGTTGTTTTTTAACTTAAAATTAAGAATTCCAGGGAGGTTTTTGGTGAAAAATTGTTATTTGCATATGCACACTCAACTCCTGTAAGAACCATTCTACTTTCTTTCTTCCTTTGAAAGAGTTTTTCATTACCCTGGAAACGGAGCTAGTGTAATACACCTTTTGCCCTTCTACTTTGAGAAAAACAAAACAAAACAAAGCAAAGCAAAACAAAAAGTTATTACTTCCTGTGGGGGCAAGCAGGTTGATGTAAGCCAGTTCTTCAGCCCCAAACATTTACCATGAGAAATCAGATTAAATCCAGATTTAGGACCAGATCCTGACCCTTAGCTGGGAAAGAAACCACAGCTGCGGAAGGAGGGAATTAATCACTGAATCTTTTGATATTACTGAAATGGAAATACAATAAACTACGTCTAGTAATAATGCCCAGGAAACTTTCTGTCTCCTACATCCAGGAGCTCCTCAGCAGCAGCATTTCAACCAGGATTCACAACTGCAGCACCCAGGGAGGAAAAACACCAAAAAAAATAATACCAGTGGAGTGGGGAGTAGGGATTCAAACAATACATACTACAAGCAAAGCCCTGTTTAATGAATCCCCCTTTCAGTATGCCATCCATAAAAGAAGTGGTGGTAGCATTTTATCAGGACAGATTATTTCTGGTACAGGCATGACTGGATATTTGTCAGATAAAGTTTTCTACTAGTAGGTTTTCCGATAGTCTATTAATCCTGACTCTGTGGTGAGAGCACATCAGGCATCCAGATGGAAGAAACAGCAGTGAATTTATGAGTCATAAGGGAAATAGTCCCTGTTGAACTCAGAAGACCTGGCTGCAAGGCATATATTAAAGGATGGGCAGAAACTGGCAAAAATTTTCAGTTCAGAAACACACACGTAGGGTGATGTTAAAGGGGGAACACTTGTCCATACTTCCAAGAAAGTATGGATCTTGTTCTTGGATTCCTGATACCTGGACTGAGTTCCAGGCTACTAGTACTGGTGTATTATGGGTTTTGGGTGGGATGGAGTTCATTTAATTTTTATGAGCTTTTCCTCATAGCTGCTTATATGGGGCTATGTTTTGGATTTGTGACCAAAAAAAAAAAGGGTTGATAACACGGGAATGTTTTAGTTGTTTCTAAACAGTGATTATGCTGTATCAAGGCCTCAGAATCACAGAATCATCTAGGTTGGAAGGGACCTCTTAAGATCATCTAGTCCAACCAATGAAAAATAAAAAAGAAACCAACCCAAAAAACCACCACCAACAAAAAATAATAATAATAAAAAAAACCCCAAGCCACCAAACCAAACCAAAAAAAACCCAAAACCACCAAACAAACCACCACACCCAACACACCACCCAA
>VZRU01017506.1:332-38430 GCA_013398155.1 Pedionomus torquatus | reverse complement strand
CAAAAAAAAAAAAAAAAAAAGGTGAAGACATTTCATAATAAACCTCAATGGAATCTGTGATGGGAAAAAAATGGCTAAGTTAATACAGTACTTCATTATTTCTATACTTCTGGTGTCGTCACCACATTGATGTAGGAGCTGTGCACATTTCAACACCATCCAAGCAGCATTTGGAAGAAAAAGCAGCAAGTTCCTCAGGATTTCCATAGCTCTCAACTACAGAAAAAATATGTGCTATGGGGCTTCTTTCCAAATTCTAATTAAAACAAACGTCATCTACTGCAAAATTCCTTATTCAACCACCACACCGTCCAAAGTGCTTTTCAAGACAACCTGAATTGCACTGTATATGTAAAAACTGGCATTAACCTTTAGTGTTTAAGTGAGATTTTTAGATAAACTTTATCCATTACAGGTTACATGGCTAAAGTTATCAAATATAATAAAATTTCTACTGGAGAATATACTCTGAACTTACAATCTCAGGAACTTACAGAAGTTTAAGTATGGCCACATCAATCAACATGCAAGAAATTCCCAGGTTTACATACTGAGAAATATATAACACAGTGCTTTTAAAAAACACTCCAACTTTTAGCATAGATTTCTCTTTTTAATTAGAACTGCCATGTGGATTCTCACTAGATTTAATGACCGAGGAGTAGTCCTTTAAAAAGGTGTTTTTTCATTTGCAGCAACGTTTCAATTGATGGAGTAACTGATAAAACAATAGTTTGTATCACAGCAAGACGGAGCTCTGACTATGAAATTCTCAATCGTGTCTGAGTTCTCAGATTTCACACAATTTTGTTTAGTGTACGCTCACTGGAATAAAATCCCTATTTTAGGTCACTTCTCTGAATAAATATTCTTACATATACTGAAAGGAATCTATTGACTATTAAAAGAAAAAAAAGGCAAAAAAAAACCCCAAACCCCACTTTTTAAGAAAACAAATCATTTCACTCAATGAAAAATTTAGCTTCTCTCTTCCAGTTTGTTCCGTAGAGTTTAGATTTTATTACACGGGCACAGTAGGAACTAAAATATTAGTAAAATGATGAAGGTATTTTTGCTTACGACTTGCTGTGGGTATTTTGTGCAAACAAAAAGAAAAACGAAAACTCAAAACCTCACGATCTGACCTGGGCACTAGTGATACTTCACAGAAAAGGGCCTTTCACAGAAATGTGTCAGAGTATCTAAAAGGTGATGTCAAATACCAAGTTCAACTGTAAAAGAATCTCGGAGGGAAGAGATCTCCATCTAACGTGTGCTTTTGTAAGTGCCCTTAATTGAAAAATTTCATCGCAATAATTAAGATGCTGGTATACTTTTCCTATTACACAACCTCTTACACAACCACATGCGGTACATTTATAGACAGATTTACAATCAGAAAGAAAAATGGTGGTTTGTTGTTTGTTTTTTTTTTTTTTTTTCTGTCTTGATAATAAAATTAGCTGTTCTTTGTTTCTTTTTTTCTTTGTTTTTACACAAACTGTAGTCCAGCTCATTTCGCTCTCTCCACGTAGCAGATGAGGTTCTAGACTCTCTCCGTGCTGGTTCGAAAAATCCTTTACAGCACGTTTCCCCTAGAATTGTAGTCGTTCCACATCGAACTGCAAGAGCACAACGCTCGCTCCGGGTCAGACACTCTGCGCTGGTTGTTTTCTTTTTTCCGTTTCTTCCTCTCACCGTCACTCATCATCGTCATCCTCATCTTCCTCGCCATCGGAGAGGGATGTACAAGGGCGGATCTGTCGGTAGCGATCGAGCCACTTCTCCACCATCTGGGTGACCAGCGGGTGATTGCGCCGCCGAGAGCTTTTCTGCATGGCAACGAGAACCCCCCCTTCTGTCACACAGCAGTCCAGCCACTCCCGAAGCAGTTTCTCCTGCTGCTCCTCGTTCCCTATCTTTGGGGCAGAGAAAACAGGGTGAGAACAAAGCCTGGAGCATCACCAGTACCTCGAAGCACGACAGAACAGGACATTCTGAAATACCTGCTTCACCACACCGAGTCTCCAAAAGCCAAACTCACACACACTGTGTTTTCAATCAAAATTTGAAAGCTCTGCAAATAGGCTCCAGCTATTCTGCCCTTCTACATTTTCCAGACGTCTGTTTCCCATACAGAGTTCTTATATCCCAATCATTTGTGAGCAACTAGTAATTTACAGTAGGCACCACGAATAGGAGGGCTAAGTCCTGAAAGTGCTATTTGGCTTTACAAAGTAGTTTCTACAACTCCAGTCGTTCTTGACATGAAACATTTCCTCTTGTAAGACAAGAAAATCTGTGACTTGCCAAAAAAACCACACAAAAACCTCTTTCTACACATAAAGCCCATACTTCTCCTCTACCTACAAGATGCCCACTTTTTGCAATTACTTTGGGTTTTCCAGCCCTCCCTTTACACACTTCATTGAAGTAATCACTATGATGAAGACAGGGAATCAAAGAAGAAACCAGTTGAGTTTCATTATAAAAACAGGTAGAGCACGTTGTAACTACTGGCCAATATTTCTTTTGCATCCTTTTTTAAAAAACAAACAAACAAAAAACAACAAAACAAAACAACTAAGAAAAAGTCACATTTCAGTCTTGCATCGGTGTCAGAATCCTTATCTCTGGGTTCTTTTCAACCTACACTTCTATTCATGTGCAGAGTGAAGCTCCAGTCAGTTTTCAGAGTTACCAATAAGCACCGAATCAGTGGGAAAATACTTTTCATAATTATAGAATTGTCCGGGTTGGAAGGGACCTTTGAGATCATCTAGTCATCAACCTAATTCTGATTAAAAAATAACCCCCATCACTAAACCACATCACTAAGCACTACATCAACCCATCTTTTAAATACCTCCAGGTATTTAACATCAACTGAAATGATGAGGAAGGGAGCAGTATCAATTACATGGAACACCATACTCCCTTAGAGCTCTGAAAAACCCCGTGGGGGTCCGGAGACCGCCGAGGCGGCTGCGTGGAATTGGCTGTGACAAGGGCTACAGCGGCTGTTTCGTACCTCTTGAGCAGAAAGGAAGTGAATGTGCAATAGTTTCCTCTCGCTGTCCACCAGTGGCAGAAAAGTGACAGTAACATCATCGTCAGTGTTGAGGTTAGCACCGGCGCCTCGATTGCCGTAGCCATCGTTCTCCATAGCAACCAGAGCCGAGAAGTGGCCCCTCGTGTAGCCCAGAGCGATGGGACTTTTCCAACAAAAACTCTGTTCCCATAACAAAGGCAAATACACACCTACGAGACAGTAGAACAACAGGGAAGACTCACAACTACAGCCTTCCAACACGGAGGAATTGAGAATTTTGATACAAACTTTGTGCTTGTGGTGAAACACCCTGACAGCAGCTCCTCAACAAGCATTTAAAAGGTGCTGGGTCTGGTCTATGCTAATAGAGGGCACACTTTCCAGTACAGCTAATTATTGTTAGATTAACATGAAATTTGTCAAGCATCTCCGCAACTGTAATGGCTTTTATGTCTAAACTCGTGAAGTTTCGACCAATACAACGTCACCATTCCCCTAAAAACTGTGGTCTCTAGTATCGTGATGAACAAAACCAAACCTCTGGTCTATAGTAGAGCAGTGACCAAAAATCAAAGCTAGAAAAGCAATCTTATGTCTGGCAACTCTTCATAAATATATATATATGAAGAAAAAAAAAAAATTACTCAGATTCTGCACCACAGAAATAAGAGCTACAGTCATGTATTTTCACCAGAACAAAAACATGGCCATCTGCTTACAAAACCTAACTGCGCAGAGTGTTATTCAGGCCTAAGTACGTAGCCCATCCCAGAGACAATGGGACTTCTCATAAACATTGTATTGAGAGATTAAATGAACCCCCATCAATTATGCATATCTAGTCTCCAAAAAACACCACCACCGAAAAGCTGATACTATTTTGCTCAGACGCAACGAGTTACTGATGCTGCAGATGCTGAAAGAAAAAGACAGTTTTCTCCCCACAATTTTTAGCGATACAGTAAACTAGTAACTGAAAGTTTCAGAACTAGAACTCTTTTTTTCTAGGAATATAATCCTTGGTGCGTACTGCTGCAAGACAGCTCCAGCAAAAGCATGTTTTACCTTGTGACAGTGTAAAAATAGGCAGGCATGAACCCAAGCGCAGACGTAGCGTAGCAACCTCTGGGTCCAGCTGCTGCTGGCACCTCGGGAGCCCGTGCCGCAGCAAAACAAGGCATTTTACCTCCCCAGCATCCATGGAGACGGCAGGGAAACACAGATCTACACCTAGAAGCCCTTCTGGTTTTTTTTAGAATAACATTCACGCAAGTCTTTACATCTAGATCTAAGGATAAATCCTTTTAATGCCCTCTTAGAGCTCCCCTCCTCCCATCTCCTGACAACGACCTCCCACTGGAACTCAACGCTGAACAAAAAGTGCAGAACAAGGGGTAAGCCTTGACCAAAAGATTTCAAGCTTTTACAGGGAAGGACCGAACATCTGGTCAGAATTCAAGGTTACTTTGACAACACCTATTAACAGTGAAGACAGTCCCTCAATTCCTGGAACTTCTTCATGCACACTCAGAGAAAGAACTTCATTAACTCTTCTCCCAACTTTTAGTCTGAAGCATCGGCAAAATGATCAAGCACTGAGGGTTGGAAATTAACGTATTACCATTGTGTGCTTCACTTGAAAAGGATGGTGCTATTTACATCACTGAGTCCTTTCAAAACAGAACGCATCAGCAGCGCTTATCCCTTTCTCCCCCCCAGTTACGATCATAAAGATACATCAACAAGTGTCTCCTTCCACTTGCAACTTCTGCCAACTCCTCAATTCAAAAAGACAGGGCAAAAAACACATGGAAAAGCTCATGGGTAGAGAAAAGGAGAGGGAGGCATTGCCACAGAGAATACCTACTGCTCTGGAGACTTATAAAAGTTAATCCGATTGAGCAGGTCGAGTGTCAACTCTGCTGACATCCACAAAAGCCACAAAAGTTAAGAGCACGGGATAACACCTACCCTGGAAGCCACTCACATCAGATTTAGTGTCTCCAGCCTGATCTGATGATGATTTCAGTCACCTTTTTTCCTGTTAATTTTAAAATCTGTACATTGATGCCACTAAAAACACTCAGCCAGAGCAGGAGATAACAAAGGCTGAGTAAAAAGGATGTGTCATCATCAAAGCCTTAATATTTAAAGCAGCATTAACAGTCAGTGGGACTCTTGGAAGCGAGGAGGCTGTGAGTTATGGGAGTCACAACAGTTAGAGTGAGGAAACCAAACGCTGGGACAAGGAATTCCTGGAGAAAAATAAAAA
The DNA here is from genome assembly GCA_013398155.1 of Pedionomus torquatus. Lineage (NCBI taxonomy): Eukaryota > Metazoa > Chordata > Aves > Charadriiformes > Pedionomidae > Pedionomus > Pedionomus torquatus. The sequence continues at coordinate 33,106 of VZRU01017506.1, read as the reverse complement.
TCTGATTGGGGGGAAGATTTTGGGAGGCAGACAATGGGTTGTACCATTTACAGGAGACTTGCCTTGGCAGCCCACGGGGCCGTTTGCTTTCAGCTGTGGTATTAGCATTTAATTAGCACACATTAACCACAAAAATGTGGTTGGACAGGGGTGGAAGTAACCCCAGGTAATTTGAGACAGGACTCCTAAGTTCACCTGTTCACAGCATTGGGTGTTTCTATCTGTGGATGGATGGGGCTTGTGGTTTACATTTATGACTTATAGCTGAACCATTTTTAAATCCAAACTCGAACAATTAAAGGCTTACCTTGAAAGCGGGTATATCCTAATGTTTCTCCTCGGAAACTCTTATAATATTTTACTCCATAAACTATAATTGGTCTTCTAAGAATATGTGCAAGTACAAAAATGTGTGTCTGCTCCAAACTCGCTCCAGGCTAAACGAAACACAAAGACATCATTTGAAAAACAGAACTTACCATTCTCTGCACTGAAATTTAAAATATATAGTCTCCAAACAGACACAAAATCCTTTTAAGAGTGCCCTGGCTTTGACAGGAAACATGAAAGTCTGGCAGACTGCTACATATCAGTTCAAAATAAGTAAAAACATTGCAGCTCACACAAAAAAAAATTACTCTTTCAGTAATAATTCTTCATCCTATTGCCCAGACTGAAATTCAGTCCCCAGTCAGAACTCTGCATGTTGAGTTTAAAAATGATTCATTCATCTGAAGAAAAGTTAAGGTAAATACCTTTTGATGACAGGAAAAGAGCACATCCAAAACAAATCAAAAGAAAATGGCACCAAAACTGCATTTAAAAGTGGAGATAAAAAATATTCCAATTATTGGAAGCTTAAATCTCATTTTGGAGGAGAGTTATAAAATAACAGCCTGCTGAAGTTTAAATAGCGCAAGCTCCCAGATTTGTAGGTACGTCCTACAATGGAAGTGTTGCAGGATGTAGAAGGCAGGACATTAAATAGACGATTCTGCATTAGTTTATTTTACAGACTTCATTCTGACACCAAAAGAAATGGACTTTTTTTGCACTGTACAGCTTAATAGGAAGCTCAAAATTAGAATTTTAAAATACCATCTTGGCAGGAAGAATCTACCCAGTAACACTAAGATTGTTGGCTTCAGAAGAATGTTTTCCTTTATACATGAAAACTCTATTCTTGAGTAACACACTGAGTTTTTGAAAACTCTTTTCAGAGAGATTAAAATATCCTTTCTAACAGCCATCTCTAAAGCAGCTTTCTCACCTGGCTCGCAAGAGAGAGGATGAATGCCCAGTCTTCCTGCCACTGTTCCTCTCGCAATGAGAAATGTAAACCAAAGCTTTGGGAATACCACGATTCCCACTCTTTCCAGCGTGTATAGAACCTAAAACGTTACAGAGAGAGACAAAGAAGTAGTATAGACAAAACCATTTACTCAACCACCATACGCCTGACAGCAATATCCAACCCTTGTAATTCTTTGCTCCAGCTCTGCACATAAGGAAGAAGAGCGAGCAAACATCAGGAAAACTGAATCTTATATTAATTTGTTTTTTAATCTTCAGGAGACTCCATTTGATAATCTTAACAGACCCCTTGAGATGGCAACACCTACAGCAAACACACTGCATTATTAATGCAAGTTCCTAACAGCCTCCTGGCTTAGTCTGATAATTCTTGCAAGAAGTTTTTTGAAGCCTTATTTAGGTGTATTTATTATTAAGTGTTGACGTACGGGGAACAAACCCAAGACATTCTCTTTCAGGTAACTTGGTAAGTTGCTTGTTCTTCTCACAGACACCACAGGTATTCTCTATTGCTGACCACACCATCAGCCAATTAAGTATAAAGTACTTGCACATCAACTTCAAATAGACTGTGGTTAGGAGGCAGAATCTATTTTATATCAGTTTTTGGAGCAAATTTCATATTACATGGAATGGTTATAAAGCACAGTGGATAAAAACCAAACACAGGAAGTGGGACTAATCTGATTTTAAAGTTTTAAAGTCACAGGATTTCTACTTTTCTGCTTAAAATAAAAATGACCAGTTTTTTATACGAGTTTAATACTAATGTTTTGTCTTTCCTTATCAATTAAAAAGAGAAGTGACCCACACATTAAAAAGCAGATGGTTGCTTTTTACGGCTTTAACCTTGTTCCAATCACCATGCTATGGCAAGGGCACAGCTTCACGGCAGGAACACGGCTTTAGTGCAGGGTGCGCTAAGCAGCTTTTAAACAATGGCCTTTACTGTGAACACAAAGAAACCATTCTGAAGTTCAGCTTATTAAAAAAGTCATTGAGATGAACTCATTTAATTACAATCTGAGAAAATTAACAGAGTGCATACATGGGGAGAAACCCTCCTTTATATTTTCAGTGAAGATATAATCATCCCAAAATCTTGCTGCATATAGGGGCTGTCACCAACCAGGCTGGTTTTCACAAGTGCAGCTAAAAATCTTTGCATGGATTAAAAGGCCTATTAGTGAGATACGCTGCTGTGAGTAAGCACAGAGACCTCTGAATACCTACAGGGAATCTTCTAGATCCATCCATGTTCCAGCTTCTATCCATACAGATCAACTGCTTCTACCTTTGCAGCTGGTAAGATATTTTGCCTGGTTTCCCCCAGAAATCTCCAACCAAACATCTTGCACTAAATGAATTAAAAGAAGGAACAAACTACCCCACAAACACTCTAACGGGGATGTGTTTTCCTAAAGAAGCTTCTTTTTTGAGTTTGCCGGCCCCAGACAGTTATCTGCAGATGTCCAGAGGAGCCTCTTTCAACGGCCTTGTAGTCAGCAGTCAAGGCTTAAGGCTTTGATCTCATTTAAAACAAACTTTTCAGTTTAACACAAGACGACTGAATGCATCCATTAAAGAAAAAAAAAAATAAAGCTGAAAGCCCACTTACAGCACATGGCCATTCTCCACCAAGAGCTAGCGGTGGAATACAGAAAGGGGACAAACCAGAACACTTTTGAGTAAACTAGAAAGAGTGCAGTCACTTAAAAGGTGAGTGGAAAATTCTCCACAGGCCAGAGCCTCTGGGAGCATCACCACCGAGCTTGTTCTGAGTACCAGACACTAGACTGTCTCTAGCAAATAGATTCGTCTTTGTTCAGCATCGAAACAAACATAACAAAATGAGGCCAAATGAGTTACATCAATGTTGTGTCTGACTATAAAAATACCCAGTTTCAAGTGTCTTTGTGAAGGCTTTGAAGAACAATTCCACAAGATAAAAGTTTAAGCACACTGTTGTTGGGAGTAGTGACTGCATTTAAGAGCCTGTTCCTTCAGCAACTACCATTAAAGCCAGTGACAAAGGTCACTTCCCAGCCCACAAAGTTAAATGTACCTTCCCTGTATAGACAGCAAGTACAGGACATACAGGAAAATTAATTTACACCAGAAGTGACATAAAAGCCTTCTCACACCCTCAGTCCAGATGCCTTTTTGAAAGGCATTAGGCCTCAAGCCTGACCTACGATCACCACAAACACCTCAGTTGATTCTTCAAGAATTTCCACCATGGGCAGACCAGTTCCCATTAAGGATGTAGCTCCGTAGAGGCTGGTACTAGAACCTGTACTAATTCTTCCAATGACGAACTAGCAATTAAGATTATTCATGCTGAAGGTAAGCGACCATATTCAAACAACTATAAAGGAACACATAAATCAGTTTTAAAAAAAAGTGCATCCAGTAAGGAGGAAGATTAAGTGAATTCCGAATAAAATGCAAGTTCCATCTAGAACGTGAGCTAAAAGGCTCAACCAGATTTAACACACTCTAAACAAGGAGTGTTATGTTGGATACAAGTTATTCAGCAACAGTTAACACTAACATTTTAACATTTTGAAAGATTGGTTTAAAACTTGATAGTCTGCAGTGTGTTTTTGGATACCACACTTGTTTTCGTTACCATAAAGAACCAAACCTGATCTATCATAAATTTCTGTTCTGGCCTCAGGGGAACCGCCTGCGATGCCAGGGACATTCCTGTCTGGTCAAGACACACACTCCATTATAAACAACTCTGGAGCAGTGACAGACCCAGTTGGAGACAGGTTCTCAGAAAAATCCTTACAGAAGCACCACTTTATCAAATCCAGCTCTGGGAATATTAATTTCAGGGCGCCATCACACGCTGGGGTCCAACTGGAAGAATTTTTCCTCTAGCAGAGGCAGAGCACAGTACGGGACTGCAGAAGGTTGCCAGTGTAGAACAACAAAAGTTGTTTTGCAGAATGAATTAATTCCATGGCCAAATGACAGCGCTAGTTAAATGTCACCACTCTGCTTTACTGCCATGATTTTTAGCAGACAGGAGAGGAACAAAAAGAGCAACACCGAATAAAGCTGTATCTAAGCAGATGGAATGAAAATACTGAAAAGTTTATGCAGGAATAAAAGGCTATCTTCTATTAACGATCTTCTGCAAAGCTTCCACCAGCAGCAGCAAGGCACAGCTTCGCATGATTTACAGTGCAAGTAAATTTCAGTCTTAACTACGGTTAGCACGCTCTTGACAAGCACAAAGCATGAGGTATTTTACTCTGAGTATCACATCCCATCATCGAGTTCAGAACGTCCAGCTTCCCAGTGCTCCCACTTAAAATACACTAGATCTAGATTTCTACAGGAATCACACTGTGACTCGACATTTTGAGGCATACAATCCACAGAAAGAGAGGTGGTTGTGGTGGTGTCGGGTTGTTTTTTTCTTTAATACTATGCTACATGGAAAGCTATCTTTGCATTTGCCATAAAAGCCAAGTTACCAATGTGAGCAGTCGTGTAAACTGTCGTGAAGAGCTTTCCGCAGCACTGAATCCTTGTCGTAAATGCCCCAGGTGGCCTGTAGTACTGAATCCAGCAGGCAATCCCCCGCAGTCCGGTTCCAAAGTGCATACAACCTGCTGTCCAAGCGCGTACCCAGTTCCAGTGACCAGTTAATGATGGGAGATTCCTCTTCCAGCTCTGCAATGCGATGATAACCTCTTTTAAAAACTTATTTCAAGTCTCGGAGAATCTAAGCAGCATACTAATGGCATCATCTCAGCAATTTACTCATTTACATGAAATAAACTAACTTTTCCTTCAGACTACAAAAGTAGGTGAACTATAAAAGCTAAATGCATTCCTTGGGTAAAATACTATCAAGAAAAGAAGCAAAAAAAAAAACCAACCCACAAAACCAAACCAAACCATAGCTTTAAACAAAGCATCACATCATTTGTTTGAGGACTGTTATTGAAGTGGAAAGACTATTCAGTTTTCTTTAAAGAGCTCGTGAATTAAAACCGTAAAGCTTTAAAAATCTTTATAATCTAAAGACAACACAAACATGTTTTCTACACTCCATTCTCTCTGCCTCATAAACAGACTGTAAATGTTAAAATAATTCCAGGGTGTAGATTAACTTGAAAGCATGAAATCTCTATTTAGAACAAAATCAGGCAACAAAGCCACATACCTACACACACTTTATTTTTAAAAAAATAATAGAAATATTCCCTAAAGAAAAGGAAGGAGAGATTGGATACAATCTCAGAGGATTTACCTTTCTGAACATCTCTATCAAGTACTTCATCAAATAACTTCTCTTGGACTGTGGGCGGCAAGTCTTCAATATCTGGAGAAACAGAAAGCAAACACAAAAATCACTTGAAGTTACTGTAAAAGAGATGTGTTACCAGCTGGTGCTCACACAACAGCTTCCGCACTTTACCCCTAATGTCTCCTCTGAAAAGCTGCTATTATTTTCAGATGTGTCATTTGTGAGCACAGACTCCACAGAGCATGCTGGAGTAGATACGTATCTCACACTGACTGTCACACCTTTTACGCAGAAAGGATCATCACAGGGTAACAACACTTTCTCCTTCAGAGAAATCTGAAGTGGAAAAGCACTTTGAGGTGGAAAATAAACAAACAAAAAAACCCTAACAAAACACCACACCCAAGGAAAAAAACCCCAAACAAAAGAGGAGTATTTTCAATGCTACTATACTTAGCTTCTATCCTAAGCAGTAGTTTTCCACCCACCTGAATGGCTTCTGCCCGGTCTCCCATGATGGACAGGTACAGTTTGCCAAGAGACTTGTTCTCCCACAGAACACCCACTTGCTTAGTCATTTCACACAGACTTTAACAAAACAGTTCAGAGAAACTCTGCTAGCTTTAGCAAAATTGTGAAACTTAAATAAGGGAGTAAATTAAACAGTTAAACAGAAACACCTAGTATCCCTTCAGGCAGTCTAAGGGATAATGACTGGGCTCTAAGTGGTATTTCAAAGGTAGGAGGATCTCACTTGATTTAATTCCAGCGTTGGATATGCCAGACCTGCTGAGATGTCCAATATCCTGCACCTTCTAAAAGGGAAGTCCACATTCAGCCACACAACTTGTTGCTTAAGTATATGATTGTTTGGTGAAGGCAAGGTGTTGCAGGATGGTTTGAGAGTTTTTTCTTGTATGATTTGGTGGGTGCTGTTGGTTTTTTTTTTTATTTATTTTGTTTGTTTTAAACTAAAACTGGCTTACAGTAGCCATCAATCAATTTGTTTTGCACTCTAGTCTGTGTCTTGGCTGTTCAGAAGAATCCTGTCCATTCATTTGAAAGATTGAGTGGAAACTGGTTTCAAAACTCCACTGAATAGGATTGTGTGATTTATACCACTGTCCTTGGAAATGCTGTCTTGAGACCAACTGCTAACTGCTGACTACAGATCCTCAGTTGACTAAGTGTGATGGAAGTGGAAATACATCAAGAGTCTGTCCAACATAAGCTTTTACATTCTTATTCCTTAACCGTTTAATGGCTATTACGTGTGCAAAAAGTTGCACAGGGGTTTAAGATGTATCTCTTGAAAACACCGAACAAATTCCTCATGTCTGGCAAAAGCAACATGCCTTACGTGTAATCAACCGTTCTGTTGCCCCTCCTTCCCTTCTCTCACCCGAAGAGCCATGGAGTGTTGTCTCCAGATGCTTGGTACAGCCACATACACAGCCATCAGCCTCTCTCATGCGACCCACGGACTAAGACTGTATCCAGCCCCACAGACAGTTGTAGAGAAGCAGTAAGTATTATTCAGGTGTTTTGAAGAGGAGGGGACAAGGTAACACCCAGACAAAAAGGTTCCAAATACCGTTCTTACAACACTGCTGCTTTACGAAAAGACCAACTGATCTGCTGAATGATACAGTTCATAAGTACACATTTGCTCACCTCTGGTATCATTTCTATTAAAGGAAACAGCTGTTGAAGATTTTAAAATCTTCTAATGGCTTTTTGTTAATAGACAGACATTCTCTTGATCGCAGGTACCTCAAAAGTGTTTGTATTTGAAAAGCGCTATTGCTGTAACCAGACAGAAATGCAAAGAGTGGCTCTGGGCCGTAACAGAAAGGACCAAAGGGTAACACAGCCATGTGAAATGTCATATTAAGAGCCCAGAAACATCTAGGCTCCAACTGCAACTTCAAACACAGCCTTTCCTTAGAACACACAACTTTTCTTCAGTCTCCTGTCTGAAGAAGACAACAGTCATTCACTTCAGAAGAATAACATATGGGCTGAAGTGTGTAAAATACTGAATACTAATGAGCAAATTCAACTAGATCTGACCTCAATTATTGAAACTTAATAAATAAAACCTATACACACACCCCACCACCATCAGAAAAAAATCAAAGTATACAGGCAAAACAAGCAATTCTCAACTAGGTGACAAAAAAAACCTGCCATCAGTAAGAATGATGATGTAACTACCTGCAGGTAACGTAAATGTTACAAGGTCAGTCAGAAAATAGCAAGCAAAGTCTCCCTTTCGTTGATGAAGAGATGCAGCAATTTCACGACGAATTTGTTCTGTGACCTCCGGACACACCATGGCAGGAATGCACTTTGCTGCATGTTGCGATACCTGTAACACAACACAGTTACTGCTTCAGTGTCATTTCTAGTTAAATATGAAGCCTCAGGAGTGATAACCATCAGCAGACAGAATTTTGTTAGCAGAGAATGCAACAAAGTATTGGTGCCCTGAAAGATTAAATGTTTAGTAACTCTCAATGAATTAATGTCTCATTTGTCATGTAGTTGATAACACAGAGCTGGTTAAAAACCTCTTTGAATCAAAAAAGTGAATTAACAGGTGACCAATTCCAACAGGAAAAGGAAAGGAAAAGGAAAATAGGTAAGAGTTAGGTAACAATAGGAAACATACCTCAAATCTTATGCATGAGCCCAGTCTACATTTAACAAAGAACTTCATAACCACAGCACAAGACAGTTTCCTACAAAGAATGTTCCCAAAAACTATTAAACTAAGATACTTAAATCTCTCCGGATTCTAATCATCACTGGCAGCAGGAACTAATTTAGTGACACAGGGATGACACTGAATATGTGAAGAAAAACATTTAAGCCATATTTTCACTAGTTTAATATCCCAGCAAAGGGAACTATCACTGTCGCTCAAACACTACTGAGCATTTTCACAAATGGTATATTGAGTAAGTATCCCTAGAAACTGAAACAGAACCAAACAGAAAAGTCTGTAAGACAGTATTTCAGCAAATTATCTTGTTTTTAAACATGTAACTCCATCCACCCAGACAGCTGTATGTAGGCAGCACAAAACTACTGATGTTAGCCATATATTAATATACACTCTTCTCAAGTCTTTAAGCTACATTTGTCTTGCTTCATCAACTCTTTTTAATTACTCAGCCCTATGTATTCCATCATCCTTATGCACTTCTCAGGCACACTACTTTTTCCAGGAACATGTTTTCAGAATTGCATTAAACATCAAAAGAGGGAAGCAGGCAGAATAACAATCAGGCGGTGATCAGGTGAGGAACCAGAAACCCGAGATGAAGAAAACAGACAAAAAGGAGATAACAGAATTATTTGTGGGCCCAGTAAGAGGACAAAGATGGAGAAGAGCAAAGTCAGAGGAGGGACATACAAAGATATACAAGCGGAACACACAAGAGCAAATAGAGCACAGAAAGGAACCAACCAGTCCATAAAATGGGCAAAAAGCAGGAAAAAAAAAAAGGCAGTAATTTTGAAAAGCAAGACTCTGCCTTTCTCTAGAAGAGAAGCTCCCAAGAAAACCAGGGAAGAAAGACCAGGTAGACTTATTCATTAACAAAACTCAGAAAAAACTACACTGTCATTGATCTCGGTGCTTTCCTTTCAGAGCATTTCCTTTCCCCCACCCAAAGCACAGGAAGCCTTACAATAGCTCACTTCCAGGTCAGAACCTGTGCCAAGACTGCTCATTAATAAGAAAACTGAATGTCCTCAAGACCATCAACGTACGTAACCGTCTGAAAGCGAGCTCACCTCTTCAGGAGACACATCAGCAAAGGCACAAAGCAGCAGTTCCTGTATTCTAACAATATTGGCCTCTATCTTTTTAGCAAATAAAGTTACATGTCACTGGCTGCAAACAAGGGCATCGTTACATAAAGTTCCTATTCAATTTGAGCAAGGGCCAAAGTAACTCACCTCCGTGAGCAAAATTGCCAGCATATCTTGTCTCTGAAAGCGTATTGCCAGATGGACAAGCGTGTACCCAACGTCAAAGGCAGAGGGACGATTTAGCAGGCGCACTTCATCTGCAGTAAGCTGGCGGGCAATATCTCCTCCTGAGGACTTGTAAGCTTCAACAGCAGCTAAATCACCTTCTACCACTCCTGATGGGAAAAAAAAACCACAACACAAAACACACAATTCATTTTAGCTTGTGAATGAGCCACGCTGGATCAACCCCCCTTATTTAACAGTTTATCTCTATTCTGATACAGATCTAACATACAAAGAGCAACAGCATACCAAGAATCCGGTAAATGTTTTGGGGTTTGGGTTGTTTTGTTGGGTTTTTGGTTTTGTTTTTTTTTTTTTTAAACAGGCTACAAAACACTTCAACTTACCTCACCTCTTCGATCCTTTCCACTATCCAAACAAGTTGGAAGATAGGGCAGATCAAAAGCCAGCTCTGAAGTGGCACTGAGGGCGCTGGATGAAATACCTGGCATAATGTACTCACTACATTTAATTTGATCAGCAGTACTGGAGTCAAGTCAGACATTCAGAGCACAGAGATTAGTTTGACTATTGTATTTTCTCTTGTAACTTATCCGGAAAATAAACTACAGGATCTAAGAAACAGATCCATTAAAAGGTTTTTGGCATTAAAGTCTTCCCTCCTACCCCCACCCCACTCCCCCAATACAATTTAAAACAGTGTTGGAAGGGGGTACAAAGCAGAGTTTCTCTTCATCTCACTCTCTCTGCTACTGAGTAAACTTAAAGTTATCATTCAGGGTGCTCTATTAACACTGAATGAAAGAGATATTACACACAGATAAAGCAACACAAAGGTAATGCATTATTTCCTAAAGCAAGATGGGTCGGGGACACAACGCTAATGTCTTCTAGAGTCCCTGGGAACCTCCAACTTCTGCACCACACCGTGCTTTGTGTCAAGGGCATTCACACTGAATGTATTCTTTAGCTGCAGTTATCAGAACACACATCAATAAGGTGTGGTGGCGTTATCTTTAACAACATGAGTTCCAATGTAAGACTTCCTAAATTTAGAAATTCCTTCAATTCTAATGCTATTTTAGATACATGCTTCACAAGAGTACTATGTAATGCTGAGTCACGGAAACAGAAAAGTAATCTTAAAACCACCTTTAATAGGGAAGTAAAAACAGAAGAGTAAGAGGGCAGGTCACAGAAAAAAGAAAAAGCTCTCCCCTATTTTCTGCAGCTAAACCTCCTGACAACTCCTAAGAGCCAGCAGCTGAGCAGGGGCCATGAAGCTGGGGATGCAAGTCCTTCATCACTCTATTTGTTTCCCAAGACTCAGAAACTGATGAGCAGGGAAAGATGTGAATGGTACTCACTCCTGTTCAGGGCCGAGATGCACACCAGACAAAAAAAATCCAATTTAAAACCAAACAAAAAATCCCCAACAACAAAGCTCCAAACAAAAATCCATACAACAGACTGAACCGCCTGCTACAGAGAAGCACAGTAACTGCTAGGCCCCTGGTTAATCCAGGATTTGGGAAAGTATTCTTAGCTCGGTCAGAAAGTCTATCGCTTTCAATACTGAGATTACACAGCTTTCAGAAGAAATGCAGAGGGAAAACGGATTATCAGTGCAAGACCTTTCCCTACAAAGTTATCGGCTCTGCTTAGTAAGCCTCTACAGATAAAAGTTACATTATTCATTTCAACAGTGGTGTAAAACAGAGGCGTTCCAGAATACAAACTCAACTGTGAATTTCAGTCACACAACATCTAGCCATTCACCAAGGACTCAAAAGACTTAACAGGCCAAGGCAGAATGAAAACTACACAGAAAGACAACTTCTTAGTTTTCTGATGTATGTTTCTGGTCTACCTGCACAGGAAGACACTCCTAATTCTATTCCAGCATTGATGTCTCATTGTGTTTGACTGTCTGCTGAGGTACTCACCCCAAGTGTATTAAAGAATTAAGTTATACATGAGTTACATCTTTCCATTTTAGTTCTCGTTCCATAAGAGTTAGAACCCTGCTGATGAAAAGAATAAATTAACTTGAAGAAAGGAGCTGCTACTGATGGAGAAAAACTATTTCACAAAGGGAAAGGGAGACTGAAAATTCCTTGGTCAGAGTTCAGGGGCTTTCTCCAAAACATTCATGAAAGGAATGCAATTCAAGATGTGACCAATGTAGCTCTGCTCCTGAAGCAACATTTCCACTTCTGGGTGGAACTAAAAACCACATGGAAGAACAAGGTATGGTTTTGTCAATATATGCTGCATCCATAACCAGAACATCACATATAGCATTTTGTCTCCATGCAACTGCCTTTATGTGACTGGTAAGGCAATACTGAGGCTGCTTGTGGTAGGATTCCAACCAAATGCAGCAAACTGATTTGTTGGGTTTTGGGTTTGTTATGGTTTTTTTTTATATCTATGCATACATATAGATCGAAATCAGACAATTTCTCATGACCCGTCCTCTTAAAAGAAATTATACTACTACATCCTTGCACAGGATCACCTGTTAGCAAACACCCAAGAATCCATTGCAAAAGAAGAATCTTAAGACCATATTCTCTGCTAACTTAAGACAACCGTAGTTTTTCAATATTAACTAAAAAAAGACATATTAAAGACTAATAGCGACTTCATGCTCTTTTATATTTTATCACTTCTATCAGCAGGAGAAAGGTTCCTGTTACCATGTCTGTACCTTCCACCACAGCAACCAATGAGAAGCATACCAAAGACCACCCATGACTCTGACAATCCAAATATCCCTGACCAATTTCAAAATTCAAACAAATATCCCAAAAATGAACCTTTGATGACAAATGAACTCAAATCACAGTAACAGTTCCAGTCAGCCAGCCTGCCAAATGCACACTACGCAGCAGTACAGGTTACTACAGCCTTAAGCCAGTGCTGGGTCAATTAATAGTTGTCATTATTCTTTTAGTCCCCCACCCTTCAGCTGTTACAGCAACTAATTACCATCCCACTCTCAAACAAACCTCAGCAACAACTGAGGTGTGAGGCTGCTGCCGAGATGCCATCGCACAAGGTCTGGCAAAGCCTTCAAGCCCTAATGACCACAAGCTGCGATAAGGATCCAAACCAGTGACACGTGCTGTACACAGCACAGCCAGTTCTTGCTCTTGCTTCCCACGTCTTCCAATACTTGACATTCCTAAAAACTCCACATCCTAGAATGAATTACTAAAATTGCTAGATAAACTGTCATTTGAGAAGTACATTTTTAACCTTTCCTCATGAAGTTTAAGCTGAAGATCGATATGTGCATCAAAAGAGAGCAGTACATACATCAAAAATGTATAAAAACTGTATATGCTTCCTAGGCCTTACTTAAAAAATGGAGCGTAAACGTGTTTTGGGTTGGCAATGCTTTACCTAAAGGCAAAGAACAGCAATGGTGTGCTAAGCAACACATCAAACTAGCACAGCTACAGCTCACGGAGGGATGGGGTTGTAACCATGCAGTCGTATCATAACCATGAGTCGTATCTCATCATCCCCTACTCCTTAATCCAAACAGGCAAGTGAGCATTTATAGGTGAGAGGGGAAAAAAAGGAAAAATCATCATGAAATTCTCAGATCAAGCTCAGGCAAATTCACTTCTGGATGCACCGTTTTGTAACTAAAACTCAGATAAACACAACACACAAAAATCAAACCATATGGAGCTTGCTCTACTTAATATTTTGCACAGATCCCATTACAAGTTTATTTCCTTATAAGACGCTCCCTCCTGCAAACCTGCTGCGCGTCTAACGCATGGTACTGACCTACACTGAAATCCCACAACCCAAGTAACCAGAGCATCACTACTCTGCGGGCACCGCAACCTTTTTGGCCCCTTGTAGCCACAGCAAAAGAAGTCCAAATTTCTCTTTACTCCTCTTTCCAAATATCTACTCTGGTTTAGCCACTTCAGAAGGACAAGAAAAATTCCTGACAGCTCGTCAGGTGCTAGCCTGAGTACAGCAGCAGTCAGGACAGTCCAAGGCCGCAGCAAACACTGAGCGAAAACACAGTAGTAACAGGCAGATTGCCAGAAATCTGAACCAGAAAACACAAATCTTGCCTCAAAACTATGGGGTAAAAACTTGCCTACAGAAAACATTCATAAGAACTGTCTGCAGTTCCTAAATTCAGTATCAGCACCCCAAAATGAGGTCTCAAAGTGCTTTTACTGACAATAGGAGGCACATTCCTACAATGGCTTTGATTTCTGTCAGATGAATGAAAGCCTCCGATTCATTAAGTCTATTCAAATAAAGCTTAACAAAACACTATTTACAAGAAATATTACAGAAATATTTACTGATGTTCTAATTCACTGCATTTCACAACGCACAAGTGCCTGATTACTTACAGGAGCAGCCTTTGAGCTGTGTTCCGACGCAGTGCCGTGCCAGTTGGATCGTTCCCTGCTGACACCCCCCTGCATTCCCCAGACTGTTAAAATGTCACAAGGAAGAGTGGCATTTGCCTGAAGATTGTTCACGCAGCACCCATGAGCGTCCCAGCAGCCAGACCTCTCACCAGGGCAAAGCTCTGACTAGTTTTAAAAGCTACACAGATGCAAACACATCCTCATTTAAAAAGGCTAAATTTAAAAAAAATACCAATCACCCAACAATAACTATTTGTATCATCTTAATCTTGCATTTTTCCTGCTACAACTGTTACAACTATCTGCTTTATTAGGTATCAGACACTACATTTGCTCCTATGTAATAAGCCCATAATTAGCACAGCAGCTAAAACCAAACTACTTCAGCTAAGGTGCTATTAAATTTATTCTTTAGAACATGTAAATATTTAGAGGGGTTAGTGCGGTTAAGTAAACTTGGAAAATATGCACGAGATTACAAGCATATCTAGGAAACTAAATCCTGTTTGCCCAAACCGCACAGTCCCAACGGCTTTGGAACAGCCAGATGTAAACGTTTCCAGAAAAAATACTGTAGCAGCAGCCTCTATTTACTTCACTATCTTTCTGACAGTTCTGGAGGGTACTGGCTGGCACAATTTGCAAACACAACAGGGAAATTCTCTTAAATACAGCGATGCAGTTCTGCTGTTTTTCTACAGGGGCAGCAGAGAGGCCGGGGGAGACAGAACCCGAGTTAAAGGTTTCTCACTTGAGCTTCTGGGGAGACGAACGAGGAATTTCAGAGCAGCGAAAAGCAGCAGGTCAGTCAGCCAACAGTGACCCGTTCTGCAGGAGGCTGAAACTGTAAAAGCATCACCGCATAAGAGGTACATACTCAGTCCTGCATATACTACAGGGTAGGCATTCTAACTCTTGGAAAAGGCTGAATAAGATTAAGCTGAAATAAAACAAGCAAAACCCAAAGAGAATTAATTTCAATCCTATGCCTGCTAAAATAAATCCATTAATTTAGCAAAAAATGTTGTAAGAGTGTGAAGATGACTCTGTTTAGATATGGTATCTAAAGAATAACCAAAAGATTTGAGATTTCTTTGATGGAAGGAGGTAGCACTGCTACCATAAAGGATGTGTTATCACATCTGAGTAGACTACAAAAGGAACCACTTCATCTTACGGGGCTCTTTGTGCCTCCTACATGGGACAGTTGTAATAGACTTCACTGTTCCTTGAGCTGTTTAGTAATAGAAGGCAAATCATACATTTCAAGTCAGAAATGGAGTCAGACCCCTCTGTAACATACACCACATCAGAAACACGTGCTCCTTCTGTTCTGCTACAGGTGATCTACATCATAAATACGCTCTCATTAACCCCTCTACAGACTGATCCCCAGATTGGTTGAAGTGCCAAGGGGACCTTCCAGCAAGTGAGGGGTTGATTCTATGATCAACCGACCCATTAAAACCTAATTCTGACACTTGTTGAAAACCTTACTGCTCCTTTAGCACCAAGAGTGTCAAGGAGCTGTGGCTGGACCACGCAAGCTGTAGCATCCTCTGGAGCACTCACCTACTTCCAACTATTCATCAAGTGGCCACAAAGAAAGATTTATCATCAATAAAGGATTCCAAGCACTAAAAACATTCAGTTTGAGAGGAATCTCTCCTCTTAGAGGAAGAACTCCTTTGCAAACAAATATGACACATCAATTAATACAAGACAGAGGGATTACCTGAAAATCCTTCATGGGCCTCTGACCACACCCTTCTGTTCATGCTCCTCTTTCTCAACTTCCAGGACCTCCCTTGTTAGAATTAGCACACTGTCAACAGCAGGTCACTTTCTTTTTAATGACAACTCAAGACAGAACCTTCTGTATACTAAATGTTTGAAGTTCTTCAATCTCAGCAACTTGCATCAGCTTAAAAACAGTAACTTCCAAGAAGACCTCTATCTTAAACCTGAAGCCACCCAACGCACGAGAGTATGGCTATCACCTCTTCTTTTTTCCCCCCACACACAGCTCTTACCCTCCACATGTACTCCACACAGTATGTATCTAACATACCATTACAAGACAAAGCAGCACACACAAAAGCAGACCTGTTGAAGGATGTCCTTAACCCCTCTCCTGTCTGTCAGAAGTATCATGCCCCTTGTTGCATAAAAGGCCGATCAGTCACTTGCAGGGTTGCACCCAAAAGGGAGGCTGGACTGTGGGAAACCACAAATCATATTAAGTTATATCAATGCTTCCAAGGCAAATTTAAATAACTATGTTTATCTTCATCATTTAATCAATTATTTTCAGCATGTGGGGTCAGGGGGTGGAATACGATGTTCTTCAAGATCCCTTTCAACCCAAACCATTCTCTGATTTTTAAAAAGCAGTCAAGAGACTAAAATAAAAGTGCATCTCAGGAGCTACAGTTTTCTACCAAGGAGTAAGGCAGGCAGAATTTTACCTACTCTGAAAGATAACTACTTTACATTTGTGTGTGTGTATGACAATATATTCATACGACACGGACAACACATATAGGCAGCCACAAGTTCTGCAGGAACCACGGAGCCAGAGGTGGCCACCATCTCTCCTTGAGCCGCGGAGCAGCTGGGGATGTGCTCAACCAACTTCAGGCTGAAACTCAGCCAGAACGACTCTCCTTTCCCCCAGCGTTTAGGAAATACAGTTGGCACTATTTCCAAAAATCAAAGGGAGGAAAGAACAGAGGAAGAAACAGGCTATAAGAGAAAGTAGTCAACAAAGGGAAAACTAAGCAGGCACATATGTAGGAATACAAGGAATGAGCCAGAGCTCCTTAAAAGGATGTACTGCAAAACAAGACTCATTAGACAGCTGTAAATATTTTGGATTTGTTTAAGAAACACACTCTCAGTTATTTCTTTCACACAGCTAAGAAGAATGTGTGCCTACTTGGTTTTGGAGCCACCATCCCCAGCCAGGGAGTCTGGCCCATGGCAGTGGGAGCCACCTTACTGACCCAAACTGAGGGCACAGCACACTCTCCTGCAGTATTTCATATGGAACAGAAAGGCAAAGGAGAATACAGTTTACTTTTAATCTATAGGCAACAGCTGGAGCTCTGGAGCGAAACACAGAACCCAAGGATGCCCAAGAGTGCCAAGTAGCAACCACACTCTGCTGGCACCACTGTAAAACCCTTAAGTGCCAAGAGAGGGGAAGCTCCAGCAAGTACTGAAGCGTAAGTCCCAAATAAAACCTGAATGCTATAAAGGTTTTACAGCCATATCCATCTTCATCCATTTGTACTAGTTAAACCCACAGCCAGCAGTAACCAGCTTCTCCAGCCCCAGGCCAGTACCGCTCTGCCTACACATTCCCCAAGCCCCACAGGGCACCAAGCAGCCCTTACAGTCTCTTTAGCAGAGATACTGGGACTTACAGAAAAGACAATACGTCTTAATTTTAATTATAATTAGCCTCCCCCCCCTCCAAGAACTGGAAATCCAAGGTGACTCTACATTAACCTTTTACCAGGCCAGCAGAGTAGAAAGCATCAGGGTCCTTGCAGAAGTCACTTGCAATTTCTCATTGTAAATCAAACTGGGATTTGTAGCCAGTCACGTTACTCAACTGTACTGTACTTACTGGACACTCTGCTTTGATTATAATAAATTCTAACCAAACAAATCAGTTCTATGATCTCATCCCTTTGAGAAACAATAACTTAACAGATATATCCACCGCTGCAAAGACCAAGTTAACAAGAAAAATAACATCTAAGTGCATTTACTTGCAGAGTTTGAAAGAGTGAATGCCACTAAATCCTTCTGATTGGGAACTAATACCCTCCCATCAAGGAAACTACTCATGTTGAAATTCAGGAGCTGCACTCATCGCATTTTGCACAGCCCAGATTTGCAAGGAATAGAAGCCTTGATGGTATCTTTATTTAGTGAGGTGGGGAGAGCACAAATGGATGTCTCCAATATAACAGAAAAACCTACATGCACACGGAAGCACTTTTCTAAATCCACACAAGATACACATCTATCTTCATGTTTCAGCTAAAAAGACCAAATGGTATGGGGGAAACAGCCCGATACAGGTTTTTAAATGAAGTTTGACATTAAATTTAAGATCTAGTAAGAAGAACTTTGTACTCGAGTTGAGATGCAGAAAGGGAATTCAACTAAACAGCTGTCCCAGAGTATCAAACATTTTCCTTGGTACCTTCTGAAAGATAATATCTAAGAGAAAAGAAAATAAGCAGTCTGACAAGAATTACTCCTACTCCTCTAATCTTTATTTTTAACTTCAGGGAAAGCTACACTTTGTACATCCAAAAACTTTATACCATTACATCTCTCCCACACGAGGCAGACTCAAAGCAAATGGACCCTCCACAAGTGATTAAGTTTAAACTTGAAGGAGAGTGGTCTGAAGGTACCAAATCCAAACAAACCACCTCTTTTCAGCTGGGCTATGAAAACAGGCTACATACCAACTCTTACTCCATCCATTTTTACAAATTTACTTGCCATTTAACATGAACTTGTCCTGTTTTGTAGCTGTGTTTGGCTACGGATTGAGCAGCGTTCAGCAGAGCTCCAGGCGGCTACCAACCAGTAGCTCACCAAGTCACAGTAACTCAGCTGATGTCATTGAAAAGAACATACGCTGTAGTTCATTAGAACATACAAGCAAAGTTCTTCAATTGACAGTTAAATTGTTTTAAGTATGTCACACTAAGAACAAGACAACCAGCACAACTGTGGCTTACTGCTTTTACAACTACTGGTATCTCAATAGAGATACCTTCAAACTATTTTCATTTTAAAAGAATAAATCATTATTGCCTTAAAAAAAAATTCTATGAACACAGTTTTAAGTTTCACATGCAACTACACAGTCACAAGCAAGACTAAGTACTTGCAAAACTCACATTCTTAACTATAAACACCACTATTCCCACACACATTAAATCTGAAAGCGTGATTATTTTTTTTTTTTTACTGTTTTGATGTTACTTAAAATATAATTCACTTTTGAAAAGCAGAGGGGGAAAAAAAATAATCCCTAATACTTAATGGAGTTGCTACCAGAATGCAAGACAGACGAACAGGAACGACCTCCAACAATCGCTCTTGGGTATTCAATAACTTCAGAAGTACCGTGCAGAATTCCAATTGCTTCATTTCAGAAGGAAAGAGCCCCGTGTGTCTGCTGGCACGAAAGGAGCTGAAGGTATCAAGAAATATTGCAAGATCTAACTATTCGCAAAAGAAAATGTGTTCTTCCAACTGTTCACACAACACAAAAATAAACCAGAATATTTATTAGCTCAGAGAAACCAGACCCATAAAAACCAGTATCTGATCCAATATATGAAATAAAGCAGCTCCACAAATTAGTTTTTTGATTATAACAACTATGAAGCCACTTCAAGAAACACGAAGGATCAGTACAAGGCATACTAATACTGCTAGAGTTTCAAATGAAATGTGTTTTACTCTAAAAATAGTTGCATATTTCAAGTGTTTAACCTGCTTGTATGCTGGGGCACAAGATATCTGCTTCTGGGAAGTTACAGGACAAAAGTTAACTCACAAGGTCAATAACTGAAGAAAACCCTGCTCTCATATGTCTCTGTTCTTTAACAGCATTGGGAGAATTATCCAGCATTTCCTTAGGAAAGCACTAAAATACAAAACAAAATTGGTATTTGAATTTTTTTGAAGCAGTTGACTACAAAAATACTTTCAGAAAGCCTGTAAACATTTACAGCACAGTATCTGTATTAACAAAACATTATTACTTTCAAGGTCAGTATTACACATGCAGTTTCTTGGAGCTACATATTTTGGTGTTATTTTTAACATCTGACAGAGCATCTTGTACTGTTGCAAGCTCTACACTGTTTACAAATACTTCCAAGCTGCAGCTGCTGATTCTACTAGCGTTTCTTGCAATACCAAAAGAAAAGTAATTTTAATTATCCAGTAATGGCTTTTTTTTATTATTTTAAACAGTATTATATGCATGATATTGTTTCATAGACGGGTTTTGTAATTTTTCCAGCTTTCAACAACTGCATAGAACAACCACATTTGGTTACAAGAATATCCAATTCTTCAAAAGGTCAAAAAAATTCAAGTATAGTGAGGAAACACATCTAACTTGTTGGGGTTATGGATGAACTCCACACCCTCTCTTAGCAGGTGCTATTTAAGGAGCTTCTACATTTGGATTATTTTTTAAAATTAAAAAGCAGATATATTTAAGAAACAAACAAAAAAAACCTGTTTCAAAATCGAACATCAAGTTCATATTTCAATTCTTCATTTTCCCACAACATTAACCTCAGGCATAACAGTATAACGTAGCAGGAAACAACTCACCAACGCAAGCATTTAGAAAGAGCCAGTCAGTCTTTTTCATCCTGTTTTTAATTTGCTTTAGTTTCTTGAAGTCCACTTCGAGTTCTTCCTTGCTGCCAACAGCTCCAGCTAATTCAATTCGTTGGAAGTCCATTTTCACATCGGATTCACGTTTGGTTGTAGGTGGAGATCTTCTTTGGCTATTACCACTACTACAGCTTCCTCTCCACCGAGCTCTGTCTTGCTCATTTATGATTGAAGAAGCCTCCTCTGTGTCTGCCAGTTCTATTGCTTCAATGTTGTTGGGTCTGGGATGATCACACACAACACACTTCCTGGCCTTTGCCCAGTTTTCATATGTACAAACAGAACAAGTCCAGTGCTGAGCCCTTGTGTTTAGCTTATTTCTGTCATTGTATTCCTCACATGGATCAACAGAAAAAGGAACTGGTCTGGAACCAGAACCTGAAGACTGAGGAGACTCCGTGGGACTCCTGGTCCTGCGTTGAGACAAGCACTGAGTACACCTTATCGCTCTTGGCCAGTTCAAGTACGTGCACATGTGGCACGACCATTTATTTGCACTTTCCATACTGTAAGATGATTTAACCCTTGGTCTGGCACTAGAATCCGGACATATCAAAGGACTACTCCCTCCTTCGGTGCTCGTAGGATCCCAGTCTCTACCAATATCACTTGAACCACTTTTAAATGGATCTTCTGTGATAATTGTTCCACTAGGTCTCTGAGCACGACACATGGTACATTTGATTGCAGATGGCCAATTTTCATATGTACAATACTCGCAAGCCCATTTAATTCCACGCTCTGTCATCGTGCACTTCTTGAAATGAACTGCGTCAGGCAGAAAGCTAAGTAATCAGAATACAGCATTAGTACACAACGGTTGTATAGGAGCTCTGTTTCAAAAAACAAACAAACAAAAAAAGAAGTAAATGAGATTTAATCCAGTTGACGTGCACTCCATCAAATACAAACAACGGGCTGGGCAATCAGGCAATCTTTTTTCCTTGATACTTTTAGAACATTTAGGCGGAGAAAAGCCACCGTGTAAAGGATAAGACTTGAATTAACTGCATTGTAAATGCAGAATTAAGGATTTCCTACTGCAGAGATCTCAGTTCTATATTTCTGGAGCTTCTTAAATCTAAGCAGAAGCTTCCAAAACAAATTCAGAAAACAGATCCCCACCAAGCACAAAGAATACTGGAGAAGAGACCAACAGGGCTTCAGAAACAAGGGACAAATATTAAGTTATTGAAATAAAACTCACTATGAATATAGCAGCACTAGAAAAGGAACATAAAGCATAGATCATGTGAGGTCTATCAGAAAACCTCACAGGCTTTGGAAGGAAGAAGTGTTACAAATGGGCAGCTATACAGCGAGTAAGCAGTTCTTTTAGAAGAAGAGATGTAGGAGTTTAAATAAAATGCATACATTTGATTTTCTACATGTGCTTAACCAAGACTAGGCCTTGACTGGACATCACTCCGAACAGCAATGTTATGAACTTGAAACACCACTTGAAAGCAAGCGTAAGGTGTGTGTGGTGTGTGTTGACAAGCTAACACAGGATTTTCATTATACAAACCCAGATTTTAATTCAGTTCAAACTTACTTTTTCTCTAATGAAGAGGGGATTCAGTCTTCATGCTGGCTCAGACCTTTTCCTCAGATCGCCAAATACGAAGGATGAGACTAAGCAGATAACTATTCCTGTCAACAAAATGAAAACACACTCATTATAGGTTTCCTACTGGACCTGAGTAACCAGAAAGTTAATCGTTAAACGCCACACCTACTCCGATCCTAATTTACTTGTTTAAACTCAGTCATGACCTGCCGAGACTAACATATAGAGCAGTTAAAATAAACCAGTACCTATGAGGAACCAGTCGCCATACAAGCGATCGACTTGCAGAAGTAAAAGCAATGTCAAATTCACACCAAAACATCAACAAGCACTTACTGGAATTTGAAACAGTATGGGGAAAGAAAAAACAGCTTTGATCCCCTCCAGTTGGCGTAGAGGGAAAGGGCGAGGCAGGTAGATAAAGGACAAATAGAAGAATATATACAGCCTATTTCCCTCCTTACCACAGGATCGTTACCCAACACATAAGACTCAATTACATGCTATTTTTAAACATGCAAAACTATTTAAAATACAAATTTGTTGTATCACTTGACTGACTATTCTCATTCATCATATTGCAACTCTCTTGGCTAACAAAAACGCCCAGAATCTAGTAAACAAAAACTCAGAAGATAAGTCAGACAACAGGATTACATTCAAAACTAGACGCACTAAACTAAAAATTTGTTTGTACCTGTTCTCCAGTTTGGAACTGTTTTATGAATAAATACATTCTTCACTAAAATACCTTCAAGCACACCTTGCTCTACCCAATGCAGAGCTAAATGTCCATTTAAATTTGTCACCCTTCTTCCTACTATCGCCCTTCTGTGGGCTCCAGCAGGCAGCAGAGGATTTTTCCAGCAGCTCCACTCTGATCTATTCACCGTATCAGGTGGCTGCATGAATGAGGAGCTATCGCATGGCCAGGACCGAGGGGAGGCCAGGACTATCCTTTTCACCAGCGATCCATATTTATGCTGCGTGAAAGCAGATGAGCAATCAGGAACACATAAAGCTTTCTCATAAAGCTGGGGTTCTAACATTACTTGTTTGAACAGCCTGCAGAGCACTTCACTCCCACCTATACGTTATAAAACTGTGTCAGACTAAGGAATGTGCTGAGAAGGCAGTTGGACTTCCTACTGCTTCCCCTCCACCATTCACTCAGAAAAGTCCAAGCCCACTTGCAATGGAAAAAAAGAAGCAAGATCATACTAGGGCTCCTGTAATCTGTAATAAAATAAGTGGAAAATAGATATATAGTGAAAAATACAAATATATATACACACACACTCAAGAATACAAAGTCAACTTGATTTTACCAAAGATGACTTCATGAAGAAGACTTTTTAGAAATGTGAAAGAAAAGCAGTTTCTCTAATCCACGAACAAACTAAAGCACCTCCTATACAAGTACACTATACACTAGATTTATCTATTCCATTTGGTTAAGGCTTTTCTTCACAAATTCCCCAAATGACACAGAGGTTTAATGACTTTTATCAACACTTGTGAATACACTCGTTCTCTCTATAAACAGTAGAGATTTTTCTGAGATATTAGTGATTCCTGGTTAGGAATTTAAAGCAGCTGAACATGGTTTTCAGAAAAGAGCAGGAAAGTGCACCATCCATGCACCTGCCAACTGCCACCTACAGAACCATCAAAAGCAGTTTCATTCATGCCCCAAAAGCCACTCAGAAAGTAGCTGACCCAATACTTCAATACCCAATACAAGCTTGAGAATAATTTTCACCTGAGCAGAAGCTAGTACATTTTCAGTAGGTAAAGTTTTTAAATCAAAAGCTACATAAGCATACAACATGTGATGAAGCCCAAGAGGATCTACAGCTGTAAATGTTCTCTTACCTGCCCTAGTTTTTAAAACCTTAAAACCAGTGTTCCCATCGCAAACAAATCCCAACCCACATTTGGGATGGGGTGAGAAAACAAAGCATCATCTGTTTTCCTGACATTCTGGCTGGGAAAGGAGATCTCTGCCCAAGTCATAAAGCAGCCAGTTACCAAAAAAATGATCTAAACAAACACTGAGATACTATTTATGAAACTAAATAGCACAGCACATACCATGTTACAGAAATGCCTTCCCATATATCCTGAGATTAGGTTTTTAGCTGCAATTATTCTCTGGGCCCCTTAAAAGGTAGATGCTTTCAGATGTAATTCTAAGAGAGGCTGAGTATCTGCAGCTTTGAAAGCCTCTAAGACAGGGCCTACTGCTTCTGAACATGAGGCTTCAGGTTGTTACCAAGCAAAAAATACAAAAAGGCTCAATGGAACAATGCAATTTCTCTTTGATAGCTCTGCCAACACCCACTACAGCACAGCTAGATGAGGAAATTTAGCACTTTCACATATCAAGATTGTGGGGTTCTTTTTTACTATGCCATCTTGGCCTGACCCCTAGTTGCACCCCAGACCAGGGACACTAGAACCAGCTAATTTACTGGTGATACAGGGTCACCATCCACTGAGCAGTCTGAAGCTTCTTACATTTTTTCAGAATTACTTCTTTGCCACCCTGTCTTCAAGCTGGCTTGTTATTTTAGATTCTTCAGAGAGGAGAAGTTGAATCATGTAGTACCTCCTCTCCCAGAGAAATAGCACAGCAGTGACTGGGAAGCACAGGTGCATGACTTAATGTCCATAAAAGCATGAGCAGACAAGACACTAAAACCCACAAAACTCCAAGTAAGTTCCAACTAATCAGTTTATACAGTGTATTAAATACTTTCTGGACAGACTAGCAGAGTAACTCAGTACAGTAAAGAGGAGAATGTATTAAATTCTGCTAAATCAAATAAAGAAAAATCAAAACGTTATCAGAGCAACTAAATAAAGTCAGATAGAAAAGGATACCTAGAGCAATTGGAATATTTTCTTTTGCTTTGTTTCAAGAATATTCTTCTTTTTAGGGGTGTGGGAAAATACAGACCAGCACAGAGAAATTGGGAAGAAGCAATGAAGTCCTCAAATAACATTTTTATCACAGGATATATTATATTCCCCTCAAGTTAATTATTCCACTGTTACCGTAATTTTCCCCCCCCTTGAGCTCAAGGAAAGAATAATATGGAGCTCCATTTCATTAAACGACCAAGCTCTCCCTCATAAAGAGGCCAGACGCTGATTGAGACCAGCCTACACCACAGATTTTTTGCTGGGATGGTTATGTCAGAAGCACATCTGTGCTGGCAGAAACCGTACATAATTACACTGATCAAATCAGCGTTCCCACATCCACTCTGTCCATGTCTACAGATTTTCAAACAAAGCTGTTTCTATATGTACAGCGAGAAGGGAACTCAACTTCAGCCTTCAGCACAACTTGCCAGGGAAAAGAGATCCCCTCTCCTTCCCCCACAACGTGGCTGCTCCAAAAGGAAAGGCAGTCTGGTTTATTTAGCTTTATTTTAAAACACTGAACCAACTTTTCAGAGGAACAAAAGAAGCAGAAGCATCTTGTTCTGAAAGAAAGAGCAGAATCTATTAACTCAACAGTTTACGAGTGTAGGAGTAACACCTTTCCCACATCCAACCACAAGAAGGAGCGAGTCAAAGCACGAGATCAAACAGCAGCATCTTCACTGACTGTATTCAACACGTATTATGAAATATGGTGTATTTAAACGTGCATCTACCAAGAAAAAGTCTCCATCTGACAGCTGTATCTGCTCACTAACAGCTGGAGAATGCTGCTGTGAAGTTTATATATACATGATGGACAAACAGCTTTTTAAGAAAAATTGCCTATGATTAACCCTGCATAATTTGACACATTTTCAGAAGTGTTCCTCCTTGTATGTCACCACTTCAAGTTCTCTTCCAATTACCCGTAAAAAACTTGCATGCTTCTTAGAAAAAACTGAAGCTCATTTATACACAAACAAGCTTTCTAATTAAAGCTGTAAAAGGAAAACCTGCTAGAAATCACACATCTGGATTACCACCTTAAGCAGTTATGATAAAACTCACACTAGACTGAATTCAGACAGTTGTAGCCGTAAAACTGCAGAACATTTTTTAAAGATGCACAAGATGAATTTGAGTCAACTGGTCACAACAGGAACCAAAGCAATGGTTTGGTTTCACCATTTCCAAACAAATAGAGTTATAAACAGCATGGACTCTAACCAGGGCATCTTTGTAAAAAAATTCCGAGAAAGTAAGTAGCAATTTTTGAAAACATTTAGAACTCTGTTCGTTGGGTGAATTCTGATGGGCTTCATTTGCATACAATTAATAAAAAATGCTTTCGTTTTGCTGCATGGATTCGTACTTCATTTCAAAGCACCTTAAGTCTAGTTTATTAGGTACTTGCTGTATTCAGAATAATTACACTGATTTTGCTTCAGCTTTCTTTTCAATATTCTATTCACACTTCCAATCCAAGTGCTATCATTTCAAATAAACCTTAAAGCCTGACTTCGCATAAGGAAGAGAATTTATATGCAGTTTTAATGCAAGAGGTTGTCTAATTTTGCAAATGTTCTATGCAGGATGAAGTCAAACATTCAGGAGGTGACAGATCCTAGGAGACATCTGAAATACAAGTATTGACAATGAACTTCAGGTTGGGATTTAGACCTACATATAAACAGACTCTTCTACAAAAGCTGAGAATTCATCACAGAATTAACAGATATTTAGTACTGTCAAATATTCACTCTTTCTGCTGCCTTTTATTTTGCTGTTTATCCCTAGAAGCATTTTTGTGCTCTCAACTACAACAGTTAATCCAGCTGCATAACTTGCAAAGTTTCCATTTTATTTGTCGCTCACTCAAATGGGTCAAATTACATATAGGTCTGTTAAATTTGTGACTAAAGGCTAGGAAAACCCTAACTGCTGAAAACCAAGTATCAAAAAAAAAAAAAAGTAAAAAATAACAGTTTGCAGTTCAGTCCTCTTTCTTATTTTGAGTTACGTTTTTCAGGGCTTTTTCTTGATTCCATTCTAAACCCAATTAAAAGCAAACAACTATTTTGATGAGACATTCCTAGACATTAGAACGAACTAAATACATCTGCTTACTTAGAAACCAATACCATTTGGGAGAAAGGGAGTAAGCCGATCAACACTTACATAATACACAGCATCTCCCCCACAATACTAATCAAAAACCAAGCAAAGTGACTCAAAATAATGAGCTATGATAGAATATTTGCATAAATACAGCCAGCGACGTTTAATGAATCTGATCATCGTGAACAGTCAGCACCAGATGTATACTGACTCAAGGTATGATGTACAACATGTAATAAAACACAACATAATTGTTCAAACTGCCATTTTTTAAGACGTTCACATTGAGCAAAGTATACAAGTTGAACAAGAGGATTCTTTATAAAAGCTGAGGTGAAATAAAAAAAAAGATACGGTTTAGCTGTGTTTGGACTATAAGGCTAAAACATGCGACTCAGCTTTTGTTTAGAACTCAGCCATCCTCGCACAAGATGAAGAAAACCAGATGTCACGCTCCAAATAAAAACACACTGTGGAGTCAGACATCAAAACTTTGAAACACTTAAATCTGCCAACAACCAAGGAACATTATATTAGAACTTGTACGTTTGACATTCAGTTCTAGTAATTATCCTCTGGACCTCCTCAGTGCTGGCTGGCCATAAATTAGATCATGGGTAGATGCTGACACAGTTACCATTTGGCAGAGAAAAACCACCTGCCCCCCGACGAAACAAGGAAACACACACTCAACATCAACGATTCTGGAGTTTCCTCCTAATTCATGGCAAACCGCTTTCAGATGCGGTGAACGAACATCTTTGATATACGCATTTGCAACTGGGCTATACTTAAGGCAAATTCTAGTTCAAGTAAGCCACACAAGTTACACTCCTTTTATCTAGCTCTTGTTAAGATACTGGCTAGACAGCAAAATATCAAATAAAGAAATAAATAAAGAGGGAGAAGCAAAAATGCTATTATCACAGCACATAAAAAACCACTACTGTGTATGTCGCTGCTTAACAGTGCTAAGAACTACTATTAAATATCACAGGGGAAACAAATTCAAAACCCTTTTAGAGAAAGGGTGATCTCAGTTCATTTTTTTTAACTTGCCTTTTTTTTTAACCTTATGATTAGCAATCTGTATTTTGCTCATGATCCATAAACAACAACTCTGAGTTAATCACTGCAAGGTGCTCTGAGCTGCTAGAAAGCTTCAGAGTAACAGCTCTAAACCAGCAAACCTTCCACTTTTGGGTGGAAATAACTTTCTGCTAAGAGACAACACTCAACAACCTTCTTTAAATAAACCATTTGAAAAGTCATGAGGTGACAATTTTTAATCTTTGCCAAGCTAAACAATAATGGGGAGGTCAAAAAAATGTAAATAGTCCAGCAGACCATTCCAACCCAGCAGACCATTCCAACCCTTCAGCAAGATAAAAATTAGCTTCTCAACAAGCACATAGTTAAGAGGAAGCCTTTTTAGCCAAAACCTAAACCCACAGGCCCATCCAACAGAAGGTATAAACTACAGCATCAAGACACCCCGTAATTCTGATTTATCATGGTCGTGTGAAGTAAAAAGAAAAGGTCCAGCATAAAAGCAAGTGCAAACTCAACGCTTCTGGAAACTGGAAGAGTTAGGGCTCAGACCTGTAGTTGAAGCTGTTTCAGGGAGTATTCAGACTTCATAAATACCCAGCTGTCTCTGTTGAATCCCCACTTCAATACTGGGCAGACAAACAGAGACAGAAGAAATACTTTCAAGCCCATTAGTCTGAAAGAGGTACAACACTTACACCATGCACTAATGCACTTACAGCCTTTGCAAACACAAGAAATAAGATTCTCTCATAAACCGACAATCACCTTCACAAAGAAAATTTCCTAGTTTTTGCTAGAATTATCCATATCTATGAAATTTATGACAGTGACTTCTCCTCCCAGATAATTGACTGTGCACCAAGAGCCACATGGTTTTCAAGCAAATGGACCTACAGAAGTACATAAAACTTCAAAGCCACTAAAAGATTACTTGATCATAATAGTTCTAATCTACTGAAAACACCAGGGACCACTCAAGCCTATTTTTCTTCCCAGAGACACGTAAGCTACAGTTCAGACAATTTTCTTTAGTTCAGAAAAGCTTATTCCTAAATAGCTAGAAGACAACTGAACACCGACATAATTTGCATGTTTCTTAATAACTGCAAACACCCCAGTAACTTGGAGTTTTTCTGTTCCATTAAAAACAGCAACTCAAGACTACACGCTAAACCAAATCAAAGTCAAATAATCACAAGGAGGATTTTTAAACCTTAACATTTGTTTGCAAAAATAATGGCAAACATAACCTGAATAAAACATCACCATGTCCTGGCTTCTGACACGGTGAGAGGAATGAGAAGAAAAAAAAGTAAAAAAAAACCTGCAGCCTTCTTGCTCACCAGTGACAGTTCCAGAAAGAAGTCCTATTTACACTTACCAAAATAGACCCGGGTCCATCCCTCCAGTCCCCCCATCCTCTGAACAGCAGGTCGCACACTTGGTAGCGATTCTGTACCTAAATTCTCATGACTTCAAGTGTTTTCAGCCCAATTCAGAACTCAGCCGTAAAATCAGATGTAAACTCTGTGCCCTCTCCAGCATTTGTCTGAGAAGTCTTAAATTTAGTTATTTTAAAATGTACATGTGAATAGAAGCAAAATTAGCACCCAGTCTCAGCAAAAAACTATTCCACCTTACTAGAAATAAAAAAACAATGGTGCAATAGTATCCTTGCTTTAAGAGCAAGCAGAACACATTATACCAGGATAAATTCAAGTAACTGAAGGGAAAAACACCAACTTAATTATGTCTGCTGCAGTAAAAGACGCAAAAGAGCTGCAAACTTGGCTGCTTCATAGGGAAGATGCCCTACACATACCACCACTCTTCCCAGAGTACTACCTCTCCATGGTCCTTGTAAAAAAAAAAAAAAAAATCTACTCTTCCTCCTGTTTCCTTCAGCCAAGGCCTCCATATCAGCCCCTTCTTGAAGGCAGCTCTTTCTTCAAACATCACTGTGCTCATTCCCTGATCCACCTCCTCCACAGCTCTCCTCTCTCCAATCCCCACCAAAATGAATCTCTGCATAAATGGGACAGCAACAGAGGAAAAAAAGCCGGTTTGAAAAACACCAGGCAGAGGATACAACTCCAGCTTGACTACAGAGCTGCTGAAAACCTGCCCACACCACAAAAAAAGGAAACACAAAATCATCTGTATTAATATAGACAAACGCGTTCTCAGAATTGATGAAGTACTACAGATCACATTTTAAAGTATGCTAGCTGTTAGACACCAAAGAGATAACAGCCCTATTAATGATCCTGTATTTCAAGAAATCTCCAAAAGAATTAACTGCATTGGTTTGAGAAGTGTGCTTCAGCAACTGATGAAAAAATGAACACAGGCACAAAATCAATCCCAGTCTGTGCAAGTTCAAGCAACACCATCTATGTAAGAATTGCTATGAGAAAGAGTAAGTACCAGGAAAGCACCTGAACTGGAAGACAGAAGTTTTCTTTTTCAGGTTCAACAAATTCCATTACACTGACATTACAAAGTTATAATTATCTGTTATTCAACTGATTTCACCAAGCTATGCCATTTGACAACTGCAGTGGTAAGCTCTTCATCAGCTGTGTTGAAAAAAAAATTCTCTTTGCAACTTTGCCTCATTTCCCTCTTCATATGTAGTTCTTCAAAAAAAAAAAAATTAAGAACTCTGTTACAACTAAGCCAGCCATTTTCAGCTGCCAAACTAAAGTTTAGTTCCATTTTAGAACCAGGAGCCTGCGAATCATAATTCATGCAATTAAAATGAAGATTACTTGTTGACATAAATTTTGAGCAGCTCAAAATAACCCAGTCTTCAATTTTATTTTTTTTTGGGGAGGGAGGAAGGGGCATGAGATTACTGACAGAACTGGCAGCCACAGTTTAAGTGCTTTGCTGCAATTAGTAGATGGCATATCGCGATAAAAACAAAAAAATGTATCGATCACACATTCTGCACAATCCCAGCTCTGTGCAAAACTGATTTGGCAAGAAGAAGCTGGGAAGAGAAACGTTAAGACCCAAGTTAATACCACATTAATGTGAGATTTACTGGCTCCTTCAAGTCCCTGTGAGTACATTTGATTATTTGATTGACTGTATTAAAAATAACCTCCCAAACAATCAGTAAAGTATTTTTCTACTTACACTTCTGACTTATGTACAGATCCATCTTGCAAAGAACACCAAAGATGGATGGGATTTCCCATCCCCAAAGAATTTACATATCAAGTGACATACAATTAGCATGGCCATACAAAAGTCTAAATAAGACTGAAAACGTTGCCTTGACCAACTTTGTGCTTTAACTAGTCTCCAATTTAAGTCACGCTCCTGTGATTAATCCCACTGATGCTTTCGTGCCATTCAGCGTTCCAATTTAATTAATATTTTTAATTATACTTCTGAGAAAATACTAATGGCTACAACTCTACCATAACAGATTATGGCCTCATCGGTCATCTCTATCTGCCTGCCCTTACTTAAGCAGCGCAAGAAGAGGTAATAATTTCTTTTTATCTTCAAAAGAACTACACCACATAATTAGAGTTTCACAAATCCTGCAAAATGCAATGCATCCAAAAGCATTATTCTCTTTCAATGCTGCAACAGACTTAAGCCAGAAGTGATCTTTGCATATGACATGCCAGACTCTGCACGGCCAGACACCAATTCAACTTGGCCTGGCAAAGGAAGAGGCAAATAAAGGAGTTCCAGAACACCTCCTGCTGCTTACCTGCTTCCCCCATCTGCGAGTAACCACTGCACTGAGAAAGGAAAGGAAAAACAAATAAAAAAAAAAAGAAATGGGTTTCACGAATCTCTTCTGCAGTCACACACAC
This sequence comes from Pedionomus torquatus, assembly GCA_013398155.1. Classification (NCBI taxonomy): domain Eukaryota; kingdom Metazoa; phylum Chordata; class Aves; order Charadriiformes; family Pedionomidae; genus Pedionomus; species Pedionomus torquatus. Next base: position 1,129 of record VZRU01017506.1, on the reverse strand, counting down.
ACACAGAAAAAGGAAAAGCAAAACAGATCTCTCCTGAGCTACTTTTACAAGGTTCTGCTCTCACCAAGAGCTTTAACACAGTATGGGTTAGAGAAAGGAAGGTTGAGGTCTTACACAGAAGACATCTCACTTTTCAATTTTTGCATCAAAGGTATCAACGTGTTAAACTCACACACCAGTTTCACCACTGATGGTACAGCAGGTAGCCCATGAGCAGAGACTGGTCAAGCCCAGCACAAAGCCTGTCACACAACCATTTGTTTACTACATCGACTCCCAAGAATTCTAGAAAAAAAGTTGCCATTATTGTCATCACAGAAGGTGACCACAGCAACAAAAAGTTCTCAGCAGCCCTGCTGTGTCTGCCAGGCAGGAGACCAGGGTAATTTTCTCCCACCTGCTGCTCCAGGGAGAGCGGAGAGGGCTGTGGGGATACTGTCCCAAAACCGGGCGGTTTACCCGTTGGGCCAGACGCCAATGGCCTGGGTTGAGGGCTGGAAGGGGACGCCTTTAGTCACCCCAAAGGAAGGGCCACCAGACACCTCCGTGACCTCGGCAGAGAAGTTTACCTTCTCCCTGCTGGGAGCTGCCGCAGCCTGGGACGGGATGGCAGGGTCAGATGGCAGGAAGGCGCTGGAAAGCGTTTGCCTCGCTGCTCAATCCAACTTTTCCTTATTATTTAAAAGAAAGAAAGAAAGAAAAACAAAAACAAACAAAAACAAACAAATAAAAACACCCCAAAAAATTAAAAAAAAACCAAACAAACAAAAAAAAAACCAAAACAAAAACAAACCCAA
>VZRU01017504.1:0-19837 GCA_013398155.1 Pedionomus torquatus | reverse complement strand
ACGTTGCCTGGGGTTGCAAACTTACTGAGGGTGTGTGTGCTCAGTCCCCTTATTTAAATCATCAATAAAGATATTAAACAAGACACAAAACTGGTCCTAGAACTGAGCCCTGAGGGACACCGCTTATGACTGGCTGCCAACTGGATATCACCCAATTAATCACAACTGTCTGGGCACAGCCATTCAGACAGTTTTTTTACCCAGTGGGGAATACACTTTTCTGTACCATGATTCACCAGCTTCTCCAGGAGAATGCTGTGGGGGATGGTATGAAAGGTCTTACCAAAATCCAGGTAGACAAGGTCCACAGCCTTCCTCACATTGGGAAGGCAGGTCACATGATCATAAAAAGAGATCAAGTTGGTTAAGCAGGATCTCCCTTTCCTAAACCCATGCTGACTGGCCCTGATCCCTTGGCTGCCCTGCGCTTGCTGTGAGAGTTAACTCACGACAATCCTCTCCATGATCTTTCCAAGTACTGAGGTCAGGCTGACAGACCCTGTTCCCTGGGTCACCCTCCGTCCCTTCTTATGAATAAGTGTCACATTGGCCACCCTCCAGTCATCTAGTACCTCCCCAGTTGACCAGGATTGTTGTTAGATGATGGAGGGGGGCTTGGTGAGTGCTCCAGCCAGCTCCCGGAGTACCCTTGGGTGAATCCTATCTGGCCCCGTAGACTTATGTGTGTCTAGGTACACAAGCAGTTTATTAACTACTTCCTCCCGGATTATGAGGAAGTTGTTCAGTTCTCCATCCTGATCTTCCATTTTAGAAGGCTGAACACCCTGGGAATAGCTGGTCTGACTATTGAAGACAGAGGCAAAGGCAGCATCAAGTATCTCAGCCTTCTCCTTGTCTTTGGTTGCAGTGTTCCCCCCCCACATCCAGTAAGGGATGGAGATTCTCCCTGACTCTCTTTTTGTTGTTGTATTTATAAAAACTTTTTTGTTGTCCCTTATATTAATGGCCAGGTTGAATTCCAGCTGGGCTTTTGCCTGCCTAATTTTTTCCCTGTATAACCTAACAAGATCTCTGTACTTCTCCTGAGTTGCCCGTCCCTTCTTCCAAAGGCGGTAAACCCTCTTTTTTCTGTAAGTCCCATCAAGAGCTCTGTTCAACCAGGCTGGCCATTTTCCCCATCTTTTAATCTTGTGCCTCATGGAGACAGCCTGCTCCTGGGCTCTTAAGATTTCCTTCTTGAAGAGTGTCAAGCCTTCCTGGACCCCTTTGCCCCCCAGGACTATCTCCCAGTGGACTCTCCCAACCAGAGTTCTGAACAAGCTAAAGTCCACTCTCCAGAAGTCCAAGGTGGATGTTTTGCCAACCCCCTTCCTTACTTCACTAAGGATTGAAAATTTGACCATTTCGTGATCACTTAGCCCAAGACAGTCTCCGACCACCCCATCTCCCACTACTCCTTCTTTGTTGGTGAGCAGTAGGTCTAGCAAAGTGACTCCCCTTGTAAGCTCACCTACCAATTGTGTCAAGAAGTTATTTTCCTGACAAGAAGTTCAAATCACTTAGGATTATCGCAAGGTGTACAATAGCAGGATATTTCACCATGAAAAGACTGCAGGAAGCTTCAAAAATGCATTACTGAAGTAAATTTGAAACATTTGAAACGCTTTTTGAAGATTTTTGCTCTAAGTATTAGCTAATGCAAAGATGTGCCATTTGCACAGGAAAGCACAATTAAAAATCATTTGATGTCACAGAAAGATCTAGTTAGGAGAAACTTTCATCTCATTTCCTTCTTTTTTTTTTTCTCTTTCTTTTCCTGTTAAATTAAAATAACTGTAACCCAGGACTAAAGCAAGTACCTACAAGACATCTAAGTCACAGTAAGTCATGTAGAGAGTTGGAACAGGAGCTCTGCTTACTCAGCAGCATGAAAAGCTGGATGCTGGACAGGGTGCTGTGAGCTCAGCTGCCTATGGAACTTGAGAGATGTGAGAGCTGACCTTCAAAATACATTTATTTAAAGTATTTTTGGAAGGGCTGATGATGTATGAGGGCTGTGTTAGTCTCCAGCCTTTTAGGTGCCCACATGCAAGAAGGTGTGAGCAGTGGTGGTGGTAGAGAAGCCAGGAGGAACACAATTCAAGGTCTCTTGGGGAGACAGTTCTGACCCAGGCTGGGTCCAAGTAACAGAAACGCTCTTCAGATCACAGCCTCTGTGAACATGTGTCTTTATGCATGCTTTACACATGCATATTTTTATTCTGAATCAGGAAGAATCCAGCCTTTCTGGACAGGAATAATTATTTCATGGCAGTTCATGTAAGACACACATCACAGATTTATCACTCAGTCACCCCTTCTCTGAGACCAGTAACTTGTTTTGCTAATAGGTATGTTCCATAACAGTATCCAGCTTTGATTTGAAGACACACATTGGGGGATAACATATAAATTTCCACAATAGTTTGTTACATACTTTTTGCTTTAAGAAGGTTCACTAGAGGTCTTGATGGTTTTTTTTTCTGCATTGAAGAACACTTCAGTACCAGCTATTTCCTCTGCAGGAATACGCTCATGCATTCATACAGCATAATCAAAGCTGGATATTTGATCATCATCTCCAGTGGAATGGGGCTGGGTTTGAGCTCTGAAGCATTCTTAGGTGACACCAGTAGCTTTTCACTTGATGGGTTAAAAGGCCATCTAGTTAAGTGGCCTGGTTTTTAATACATGCTCTCCAAATTCTGAAAATGACCTGCGTGGAGAACTAGACTGAACTCATGATGCATGCTGCAGTCATTGAAAGAAGCAGAGCTGCTGAGGGAGGTGAGACTAGTAAAAAGACCCATTTCATAACCAGAGTCTGAACCTAGTTTTTTATAATGAGTTTTCATTTCCCCAGCCCACATCTGATCTCTTCTTAAGAAAACAACCAGCATTTGGTGACTGATGCAGCAGATTGACATCTCTTAAAGCTCTCTATCCGAGTACTGATCTATCTTCTAATAGTAGGAGGCAGGTGGGCTTTTTGAGGTCCTGCTTATGGCTTGGCTCATGGGAACAAAAAGATGCAGACACTGCTGACCATGGAGGGTGTTGTGTCATCCTCTGAAGTGTAAGTATAGTAAAAAAAAAAAAAGTCTGTATAATTGGAACAAGGTTTAAAATACATTTTGAAATGCAGCATTTGACTTGACTTTTTTCCTTTTTTTGCCAACCATAATGAGTGTAAAGGAATAGCAGTGGAATTGTACTCTGTGTACACACTGAATAGTGGGTAAATTATTGTAGGAACATGTTTCTGCAGAACAGAGCTGCTTAGCTGAATTTTAATCATAAGTACTTGATGAAGGTTTCCTGATATTTAAAATCTTCAGAGACATATGATACTGCTTGGCTGTGAGCTGCTACCACCACCTTTGATTACAAGAGGCAGTGGTTTTAAACTGAAAGAGGGGAGATTTAGATTAGATGTTAGGAAGAAATTCTTTGCTGTGAGGGTGATGAGGCACTGGAACAGGTTGCCCAGGGAAGTTGTGGCTGCCCCATCCCTGGAGGTGTTTAAGGCCAGGCTGGATGGGGCTTTGAGCAACCTGGTGTGGTGGGAGGTGTCCTTGCCCATGGCAGGGGGGTTGGATCTCGATAATCTTTAAGGTCCCTTTCAACTCTAACCTTTTTATGGTTCTATGATTCTGTGATTAGAGGGCCTAATTACAAGTGTTCATATCTCTTGTGTCAAGTCAAACCTGAGCAATTTCCACTCAGGACCCCTGGGCCATCACAGAGGAGCGAGGAGCAGAGCATCCCCAGCCCTACTTCCCTTTGCCAGCAAATGCGGCTAAAGCAGCAGCTGAAATTGACTGCTGTGGTGGTTGGCAATCCTAGATATCACCTTATTGCCACAGAAAACTTACCTTCATAGGCACATATTTTGAAAAAATACATATTTCAAGGAGAATCCCTACGTCTCCACTCAGTGTTCTGTTTCTAGTCCTTTTGTTTTTGTGTATATCATACAATTTGCATAACCTTATGCACAACAGTCATATAGTTAGAAAGGGAGAAGGTTTGTAGGTGACCTAAAGTTCCTCCCACCTGTGCAACATACACACATTTTAATGTATAACAATATAGATTTGTATATAAGTTTATACATATGCATATATATATATATATTTATACATGTGTTAATTTGAGGGTCCCTCCTTAAATTCTTAGACTAATTCTAGGCATATTTGTTATGATGATGGAATAAATACGGAAAAATAGCTTTCAAGCTTTCTGTTGCTCACTGGTTACAGTGTCTGGTCCTCAAAGAAGAGATCCTGTCCAACATGGGGCCAACTGCACTGCTTGTGCTTGAGTCACAGGACCCACATCTTCACAAGACAGACTGTTTCCTGAATTGGTTGCAATGTGAGATTCCAGCCTATAGACTTTGATGGATACCTATGCATAGCTATGTCAATTAAGAAGGTAAAAAGATTTCTAGCCCTAACATAAAGGTCCCACAATTTTCCCCCCTGCTTTTCCTGAAAGGTTCACTGGGAGTGTGCTATCACCAGGAATTATTGGACCTGTAACATGTTTGCTGTGAAGATGACTTGCACCTGGACATCTGTCTGAGGCATCCTTGGCACTGATTTTTCTGCTATGAAGTGTGTCCATATGTATGCTCAGGGACCCAGGATTTTCGGATACAGAGAAGTGGCTCTGACGTGGCTGCTAGACATCTGGAAAACCTGGACACCTGACCAGACTTTGAATTCAACCTGGCTATAATATCTAGGAAAGATGAAAGCTTGTCAGAGAAACCTGGATGTACAACACCTGCCTTGGTTTAGCTTTACCATGCAAAATCAAAGAGTAAAACAGATATGTGTAAACAAGAATGCAGAAAAGTGCTTTTTTTTTTTCAATACATGAAAAATATTCCTCCTATAAGAAAGCTTATCCTCCTGAAAAAAACTGACATAAACTCTATTGTGACTCCCCAAGGGGCCTGCTGATATCAGCAAATCCACCCAAAAGCAGTCACTTAAGGAGTTCCTAGACATTTTCCAGAGTCATTTGAACTTCTGGGATTTTCAGTCTGAAATCCTGTTTCCAGACATCTAACCCCTGGATACTGTATAACCCCTGAAAATATTTATTTTGAACTCTGAGGCTGCCTTTGCTAAGGCTACTAGAGGACTTCTGTACAACAGTCAGCAATCAGCATTTCTCTCGGAGTGGAATCAAACACTGCCCAATTAGTCTGGTGCAAGGCAGCGTTTGTGTATGAATTATAACTAGTGCCGAATGGGAAGGGAATTGTTCTGTTCCCAGGTTAAGCGCTGCTGGAGAAATTAGCAAATGTGATTCCCTTTTTTCCCTCAAGGCATGAAGCTGGAGAAAAAAAGCAAGAAGAGGAGGAAGCAGCTTCTGCATTTTTCTTCTAATCAGCCATGCGTATTAGCCTATAAGGCAAGACAGGAAGGTAATATGAGAATCAGGCAAGCAGCCAGATGACATTGTGTAAGGCATCTTTGTATAACTGCCAGCTAGTGTCTTATAATATTGAACACTGAAGTTTCTATTTAGCAGTGTTGATTGAATGGTGGAAAAAAAAAATATCCAGGCAAGGATAATGTCTGTAATCAGCACTGCACGATTGCTATTGTCTATGCTTGGTATACTTAATGGAGAAGCTAATTACCATGTGTTCATTTTTTATTACGTTTACTACATTGCATGGAGAAGTAATATGATTTTTTTCCCCCCTCCATGGGTTTACAGAAAACAAACAATACAAACAAAAACACGATGGATCCCCCCCTTCTCCACCCCCAGCCCTAATTAATTCTCATTAGGGCCACCGTTTTTATTTCCAAGAGGAAGTCAGAAGGCAAGGATAGCATGCCTGATGAGCTCGCTAACCTAGCCCAGTGTGTGCTTGGACTGGGCTGCTGATGCATTTGAATGTGACAGGAAGGAAACTGCACAAACCCCATGCACAGTCATCTCATTTAACTTCTCTGAGACACATTCATTTACCTACCACTTCCCATGCAGCTCCCTGAAAACAAAAGAGTAAAGCACCCCTGAAAAGTGTTGGACTGACAGCTTCTTGCACGGTTGGAGAGGAGCAATGCCATGGAAGCACATCCCCAGAATGACATGACAGTGGCCTAAAAAATTTTGACCTGGTCCTACAGTAGCTAAGAGTGACATCCTCAGGCCATCCTCCATTCCAAGTGAGTTTACACTCTTTCTGACCACTGCTGTGAGGCATCTGCCATCACCAGAGCAGGCAGAGGTCCCTGCAGGACACCATCTCCGTGTAACTGGTTACCTTATGAGTAGAATCTGCTCTTGGGTCAAAACCTTTTTCTGCTGTGGATGCCCACGTCCTCAACAGACATCCCAGCTCACAGGCATCCAGGCAAAATCCAAGAGGATCTCAGTCTTCCTTGGTAAGGGTGTTCTTCTTTGTTTAAAATATTAGAACAGCTACTGGGAAGGGCACTGGAACTTCACCCTGAAGGTCAGTCCCCTGGTCACTTACCTACTGACTCCTTTCCTTGGTGATTTATAATTATTCCATGAAAAGTGAGCATGTAGGGCCTTCTGTGAGTCAGACCCCTGGAAATTTCTCTCTCACTAATGTCAATGTATGGTCTCCAGTGACAACCGTGTCCCAAGGCTCTGATATTTTCAGCATGTTTGGGAACTGTAGGATGTAGGTGGTGATACCCAGTGGGATCTTTTTGAAGTGCCTTTGTGTTTCCAACTCCCATTGATGAGCAGCTCTGTCTGACTCTGAGAAATACCTGCTTTGCATTGACTGTGCTTAGAGGGTTAACACAGGCATTAGAATAACCACTGCCAAAGTGGTGTAACCCTTTTGAGTCTCCTGAATTGCCAGGTGGTCCCTAGAAGAAGTCGGGATCCTGCTCAGGTCCCTTTACTTTTCCTGGAAGGACCGAGTTCCACATTCACACTGTGTTTAGAGCACGTATAAGGTACAGTGTCCCCAGGGACCCCAGCAGCAATTGTCAGATGCTGGTTATACCAATATTAATACTGAGGCATAGCTGAAAAGGTGTCAGTCAAACTGAACTCAGTACTGATTTTAACAAGCTGGTTCACAAAATCTGGTCCTCCCACACTGAAGTAAATAGGAAGATGTTACAGTATTTATAGAGTGGATTTCAAAAAGCAGAAGCAGCTAATGCACTCTCTTTATTAGGCACACTCCCTAGTGCCTGCAAATTGCTGTGTATTTCAAGCCTTATTTAATTTTTAATACAGCAATCCGTTACGTAATCAGATATATTTTGAGGGAAACATATTACTGCGTCTTGCAGTCTGACTGGTTTCCCTCTAAGAGTTCGGCAAGCTCTTGCATGTGGTTTTTATGGACAGGAACTCCTTTTCCACCTCTGAAGCTGAAATTAGAATGTCATACTCGATGGATGTGGCATATTAAGCACGAAGAAGCAGTGTCTGACAGGGCGGTGGGTATGGGGACAGATTTCTTCTCTACCACATGAGGAAGGAGTGAAGACTTCCTGTTCTGATAAAGAAGTTTTTTATGTAAAAATTGGTTGCTCCCCCATACAGTTCTCTCTTGCTGCCATACACTTAGGCGAGGTAAGTAGGAAAGACCAGCTGAAGATAAAACATTTCAGTGCTTATGAGACATGGGTAGAAGGTCCCTGAAGAGTTTGGTTGCTCCTAGGTTCATAAATCTTCTTCAAAACATGAAAATGAGATATATGAGACAGACCTGGCTCAGGATTCTACATTTCTGCTCTGGCCTCTTATGCTATAGGAGATGAGGGCTGTTGGAAGGATGTAATCTACATTGGAGGTGAAATTTCATATACAGTCATTAAAAGTAAGTTTCCTCAGAAAAGCAAGTTCAATATTTGAGAGAAACTTACAGTAGGTTTCAGTCTCTGAATCAGTGTGTAGCATTAAATGGAGTAAACTTTACCAGAGCTCAACCCCTCCCTCCCATGGAGGGGACGAACAGCAATTTCAGGCTTCAAAAAAGGAAGGTAAATCTTTATGATTGCAGGGCACCATCCCCGGGATGTTGGGTGTTCTAAAAGCAAACCCTCCTGCTTTTTCTTAGACTTCCATAAGACTGTTGTATCTCTTCTAAGGAAGCATGAAGGTCTTGTCTGAGCTCTTTTAGATGCATGATTTACAGGCTACTTACAGATTTTCTTGCTTTAAAGCCTCTGCCTGTGTCAGTGTCTGCAGCCAGGACACATTCTCAGCCTAAGGTCTGGCCCTATTTTATACTCAGGATGTAATCTTCTATTTCCTAAATACCTTATCTGATAAAAAGAATCAATTGAAATGTCTTTGCTGGAGATGGGATTTCAGGTTCTTGAAGTAACAGACATTTTCACATACAAAAGATCTGCTTTTACTGAAAAAGAGATTTCTTCCAAGAAGATAAAAAAAAAGGGGGGGGGGGGGGAAGGGAAATCTCAGCCTTCTGTAGTTCACTGCAACAGAACATCAGCAACTTTGGGTGTTTGGACTTGCAGTGATAAAAAAGGACACGAAGAAAACAGTGACTGAAATTATAGAAGGGGATTTGCTTGGGTCTCTTGTGCAGGAATAAGCTTTCTGCTATCCCCTGTAGTCACCTCCCTGTGTTTGTTGTCAGAAAGATGCTCTCAGCATCTCTGAGTTCTTCCACAAGGTGTAGGAGGAAAAAAAGTGAATCAAATGTCTAAGGGTATATCCCATAAAGCCTGTTCAGGCATGGTAGTAGGGGAGCTTAGCCTGAACTATGTAGGCTGGACTGCTTGCCATATTCAAGTTAAGATCAGAGCTAGCTTGGTTCTTTTTCACTATTTCACAGTATGCAATGCATGAGCACCAATTCAGCATGGACTCTTCATTGAATTTGTCTCTGTGGTTTTTCTTATCCTCACCATTTTTAGACAGTGTTTTCATCCAAGTTTCAGATTGGTGTAGCCAAAGCTTGGGGTACTGCCCCTAGACACTCATAAATAGTTTACATTTAAAAGAAAATTATAAATTTCTCTATCCTCTTCCCCTTTATGAAATAGTTCCCTAATGTAGTTTCATATGTGGAAAAATACTGAAATAGCAAGAGGGTATTTAGTGATTTATTGTGACAACTGGGAGAGAATCTGGAGAGCACTGATCTCCGTTTGAGCCTCCATTCAGTTCATTGGATTAGCAATAGACTGGAGCATGGTAGCTGACTAAGGGTTCAAATGAATAATGACTTTACCTTGGTTTTTTCCACGACCTTTGCCCCTCATTGGCTCTGGCCACTCTTCTCAAGTAGGTTCTTAGCTCATGGCAAATGCTTCTTAAATCCTCTTTCACTAAGAGCTAAGCTTGATGTCGCACTTGTCATGGGCTAAAAGAATAGAACAAGCTGTACTGACGCAATCATCTATTAAGGTGTGGTGGCATTTTGGGCTGAAGATTGCTCATCATCATCATTTCTAGTATGTAAAGCCCACCACAGACACACTCAGGAGGATGGCCTCTTCTTTGTTACACTCAGACAGGAAGGTTTGCCTCTGAAAAGTTATTAAAGGGATAGTAGGCTCTGACAAAAAGAAAAAAAAAAAAAAAACAAACCTTCCTCAATAATAAGAAAAAAAATTACTCCAATTATAGATGATCTGGCCATTTGAAATCTCTTATGGCTCACACTACATTTGATTTCCCTCTCTCTAAGGTCTTGCTAATGCTACAAGACATGTTTTTAATCAGATTCCAAAATAAATACAGTTTATGACAGAGCTGGAATCCTTGGAATAAGGATTAGTTCTGCTCTGCCACTTGTATATCTATTAAATTTTATTCAGACATCATACATCCAAGAATACTGTATCTTACAGATATATTTTAAGGCAGTAAATTAAAGTGGTACACACTAGTGGTCCCATTAGTGGAAAGTGTCGAATCCAGTGCATTTCTAAGTACTCCACTCTAATCTCCCTACCTCTATACTGTATAGGAGACATTAATGTGTTGTTTTAATTTGAGCCTCAGACACTCAAAAAGCTCTCATCAAGAACAATTTCCAGGCCTTGCAAGATAGAGGAGATAAAATAAGGCACTAAAAATAAATAATTCAAGACAAATTTTATTCATTATGCTGTGTTTTCTATGGGCAATGGCTTGTGTAATTTCTCCTACAGTGCCAAACTGAGCAGCGTCTCTTTGTGAAGGAGAAGCTTTTTGTTTAACATAAAATGTTTGATTTATGTACTTGCACCCTTTTATCAGGGGAAGTTTAAATCTGTTTGACTCTCTGTCCTTGCTTTTAACACCTTAGAAGATGTGGGAAAACTTACCCCCTTCCATGCATACACAATTTTCAAGCCCCTCATAAGAAAGGAATACTCCATTTCTTTGCTATTGAAGGAAACTTATTTGATTAATGCTGTTTGTATTGCTTTACAAGGAAAAACAGCATCATTGCCAGCGTGAAATACCAAGTTTCTTTGTAATTGTAAACTTCTGGCCCAGTCTGATGTTCTTTTCTCATGAAATTTACCTTGCATGGATCTCATATACCTTCCTTTGGATAGGGAAATTGCATGTATTTTAAAATGTGTTGGCTATCACAGTTCTGATTTTTATATATAATACTAGTCATAGTAGAACATAAACTGTTAGTGTATGGAATATAAACTAGGCTCTTGGGGTTCTAAGTACCCCAAATATTTTTAAGTGTTCCTTGTTTTGTTCTACCTTCTTCTGGCTTCCTTCTCGCCTTCCTCAAATATTGCTGTCAGGTAAGCGAGTCTCTGGCACCAACTACCATCAGAAGCTTGTTCAGACATGGACAAGTTACTACAGGGTAAGTCTTTGGCCTATAGATAAGGACAGAGCTCATTAAACCTAGTAGGCCTTCTAAGCACTTTTCTTACCATCTGAGTAGAAAAAAGTGACCATCTACGTAGACAAAGCTGAAAACATTTAGAGTTGATAACAAGTCCAAAACGTACCAATTAGGGCTTGTCAGAGCCAGAGCAATACATGGTGCAGGAGGCTGGGCACTGTTTGAGAAAGAAAGTCAGAGAAAACAGAATCAAGTGACTGAACAGCAGGAAACAATGATGAACATAGCCTTAGGTAAAGCTATCAAACAAAGTTTCTGTAGGACCTGCTAGTGGATGATGGGACCTGGATTTCTGCCCAAGGTTGTGGCTCTGGCTGTTGATTTCCAATAAGCTCTGAGAAACAGGTCATTGCAAGGCCCTGGGTATTAATTACATAGTCCAAAAAGAAGAAATAATAGCAAAGAAATGGAGCTTTGTCTTAATGAGGCAAAGAATAGGATGAAAGGGATAAAACATTGCTTTGTGGCCAATGCCACAGTAATGAGTTTGCTGCAGAATAAAAGGAAAGTGAGAATCTATAGCTTCAACTCAACAAAAGCCTCTCAAAAGACAATTCTGTCCTCATTACAGTCTCAACAAAACAGTGACTTTCACTGCTTGCCCAGATAGAGAAAGTCAAGCACTTCAAAAGGCTTGTCTGTAGCAGGCGAAATGGCATCTAACCAGATCCTGGGGTCACACTTAGGAAGAAATTAAAGTACTTCAGCTGAAAGGTCATGGCCTTGCATGAGATTGGATAGATATGGTGGAAAACCACCATCTTCCTTGTACCTGTTTCTTGCAGAGCAGATCCAGGGAAGGATCCTGACTTCTGGGTCATGACAAGAAACAGGCAAGAGGTGGTGTCATTGCATCCACCTTCCAAAGAGTATTTTTGTTGTGTGCAGACGCTCTTCATCTTTGAGAAAATGTTATGTTGTTGAATTTTTTTATAAGGGCTGAAACACAAGAACAGCCTCAAGATAGTTTGATTTTTGTCTTCATTCTTAACTCAACCTCCTTAACTCAAGCCAATACCTTGAGGTGGACTGCTGCCGTAGTATTTTGACTGAAACTGTGAGCGCCGTCTGACAGCCTGTCTTGGTGCACCAGCAGTTGGACTGTAAATAAACTCAGTTACCTTAAGAAAAATCCTGCTATTCTGCCTCAGTTTCCTATTCCAGTGGAGAAGAGAGATGCATATACAACACTCTGCACAAAACCCCTTCTCTCTCAAAGGATTAAAAGACACCAGCTTTTGGATGTCACATCTCTTACTGATCATCAATACTCACTATGTGCCTTCCTTCATATCTGGTGCTTAAAGGCATGGATGTTTACCTTCTTGGTGACACTGGTCGCGCCCTGAGAGCTACCAATATTGACTCTACAAGCTACATGTTCATCATGGGATGAAATCTGCTGCCCTTGATGACAAAGAGACCACTATCCTTGCCTTTTGTTGAACAAGTCAAGGAATGGTAATAGAGAGAGCTTTTCCTAAAATCCTACAATACAGAGTTTTTCCCATGACATTTTGAGAATGGCTGTAATTTTCACAAAGACTCTAAGCTTAACAAAAACCTATCTGGAGTTTCCCAACAGGCTTGAAAATAGACCCTCTGGGTGCGAGTTAAGATTTTGTTTTATTCTAGGATTGAAGTGAAAGACATTTCTTAAGACAGAGATTGGGAAAGTAGTGTGGAAGAGCAACATTTACATGTTGGACATTGTAATTATGACATTGCTATTGTAAGTTTGTCACACAGGAGAGAGAGGAGATGGGTATTCTATTTGTCCTGACAAATTGTTGCCTGGAATAATGTGTCCATTTGAAAAAAAACCACCAAAACCAACACAGTTGATAGAAAGCCCAGAGAAACACAATAAAATGATCAGAGAATCAATCAACATGGCCTGTAAATGCATTCAAAGAATTTGGTTTATACAGATCAGGAAAAGCAGGATAATTGTAGGGACGAGTTAGAAGTCCTTCAGTAAGTAAAAAGTTACTGCAAAGAGAGAAAAACTGCCTGCTATATCTGTGGAGTAATTTGGCAACAAAGCAGATTTTAACTGAATGCAAGAAATAAAACTGAAGAGGCTGCTAATAGAATCCCCTTCAGTGGGAGGATGTAAAAGCAGGCCACACACACTTTGTTTAGTCTGGTCAAAGTGTAACCTTAAGCCTGTTTCTGAGGAGGGAGTAGGTGGCCACTTGAGGTCCCTTCTTGCTGGCAGCTTTATGAGTCACAGTGGCAGCTGGAGAACAGAATTAACGGGCACCTGCCAAAATTACCTCTGGGAAGTGCTTTTCTTATCAATCATTTAGAAATATTGTTGCTGTTCTGTCACACCAGAGTGGTGTTTTCTTTTTGTCACTGACTCAAACTCCATGATTGCTCCTCAAAAAGTGGATTCTCGGAGGACAATTATAATTCCAGAAATCCAAAGGAAGGTCCTGTTTTAAGTTCCATAAATGGTTATAACTTGCTTAAATCCAGCTTTTGAACCAACTGAGAAAGACCTCTCACAGGGGTTATTCCTTCCTCTTATCAGGAGAGGAAGCACAAGAACAGGACTAATGGGCATTTAGGAGCAAAAGCAAACCAACAAATATTTATTACCACCAACGTAGGAGAAAGCAGTGTCCCAGGCCTAGATCTGCCAGGCTAATGATTTTGCATTCACGGGTAGGTACTTCTGATGAGAAATCTGTAGTGTAACTGGAAATAGCGAGTCTCCTGGTTTGTATCCAGACAAGATCCCAACATGTGGTAACACTGATCACCATAATATTAAGCCGTAGCTAATTACAGTGATGTATATACACCAACGGGTTGTTTCTTAACAATGGCTCCCATTGCAAATCTCTGCAGAGCTTTATAAAGAAAATAGCATTTGTAGGCTTCCTGAACCTTTTATATCTCTCTCTGTACAACCATATACCTTTCTGTAACCACTGCTGCATATATGAGGAGTACTAGGCGAGGTATGTAAGAAGAGGTAAAGGTTTTATCAGGCCAGCCATTATAATTTGTGGAAATTCTTCTCACAGGCAGTAAATTATTTCAGGCTCACAAGCCCTCGGCTGGTTCTGAGAAATTAGGACTTTTTCCTTCAGGTATGACACAGAAATTTGGAAGCATCTTTAGGCCTATGAAATTAGTCACCATTTTGCGAGACGATGTCAAGGCAGTATTTTAAAGACGTTATTTTTTGCTTTCCCAGCTAGTGGTTTTCTTTATCTGAAGGTTATTCAGACTGATAATGTATGCCTGACCTTTGGTTTGGGAAGGGAGAAAATAGGCCCAACACTTCCATCTGTATTTGTCTCTCCATTAGCATTTCCTTTCCTTATAAATCACTCCCAGGTCTAATGCTGCCCTGACTGTTGAGAAAAGACAGGCTGGAGAAATCAGCGGGTGATCAAGGAAGCACTTAAAGGTGATGGGCTGCTGCTTCAAAAAGCACTTGCATAAATAAATCTGTAGCGGCGGGCAGAAGGGAAATCAAGCCAGCAATCTGGCAGCCTGCCTGCAGTCCCCAGGCCCAGGGCAGCGCTGATGCTAAGCGAGAACAAGCAGAGACAATCACATGTTCTCCCCTTCCTCTCTTCCCTTTGGATACACAATGGGAAACCAAGGAGCCCATTCAATAGGAAACTGGTGAACACTGGCAGCGAGAGGTGTTCTTTTCTCCCAGAAGATCCGAAAGTCTGCAAGGTCAGCCTAAAGCCTAACTCCCCCTGCCAATGCCAGGCGAGCTCCCACCTCCCGGTTTTTTCCTCCAAGAAAATCACTGCTTGGCCTCTGGCATGTCAAGCACTTTGCAGGAAGATTGTTCCAACGTTTTATATTCCTTACAAAGCTGGGTGGTTCAGGCACCAGGACAGCACATTGAGCCCTGCGTGAAGACATCAACCCATCCCAGCGGGCAGAAGGGACAGGTAGAGGCAACGGCTCTTGGAAGTGCTGCATTACGGAGAGAAAAGCTCTGAAGATGATGCAAACAGTGTTGAGGAATAAGACATATGATCAGGGACACTTTAAGCATATATGAAAACAAAGCTATTATTAGAGGAAAAGCTGGCTGAAGGGAGATGATTAATAATGATTACGGTGTGTGGAAGAGCAGTGGGAGGCATAAAGGATTGCGGGAAAAAGATTATGGTAGCACCGTGCTAGAATAAAATGGGTACAATAAAGGCAGCAAGAATGACTGAAGGAAAAGAAATAACTAAAAAAATTTCAGAAAATCTGGACTGGAAAGAAGCAAGTCAGATTTGGAGAGCCAAATTAATTAAACAGGCGAGGGAGCAGCTGTAAGTGTGCCATTGATTAGACCTGGCATTGGTATCATACAGAACACAATCACAGGGTAGGATTTCAGTTCTCTGACTCCCTAAAATATTTCCTTCAGGCTGTACATGATGCTGTATTTAAAGAAGAAAAAAGAACAGGTTTCCTTTCTTTCATTTTTTTTTTCTTTCCTGAGCTTTGAAGTAAGGTAAAATCACTTCATTTAGTTTCTCTCCCATGACTCCTTTCTGGACGGCTTTTAAATGATACTTTAAAAAATACTAAGGTTTCATGATGTGACACTGTTCCCACTGAAGTCAGTGTTGAAATTCCCATTGACTTCAGGTTCTAAACAAGTTAATGAATAGGGTGAAAAATAAGTACAAGATATGTGAAAGTAAAAGCATAACCAATGGGGATTTTCAGTAGAACAAGGTTTTCAATAAAAATAGAAGTCAGGATTTCCATTTCCTAGATGACTGCCTGGATACTCAGAATCCTGGTCATTCTGGATATCAGCAATGTGACTTACTTGCTTTCTGCCAGTCAAGGCAATAGAGAAGAAAATGTCTTGATTTCAGCTCAGGAGAGAATGGGACATTTTTGCAATAACAAAAAAATCACCATGATGAGCAAAACAGCTTCACTAGCTCATACTTTATGACTTTCTCTGCTTTTTTGTTGTCCTGTCAGAGATGGGCACACCTTTATGGGGCAGAGCAAACATTGCCTGAGGCCTCTAATCAAAATAACACTTTGTCCCTCAGCATCTTTCTTAGGGACTGATAAGTTTCCTTCCCTGCTGTCATCATGCCATGACCTACACAACACTGATAGCAATAAACGGGAGATATATTAAAACAAAACAAAGAAAAATGGAGTGAAAAATCAAGAAAATTTCTAGCAGCTCTGGATTTCTAATTTGCAAAATAAGTGAGGCATTTCACCCAAGAACAGAGGAAACAAATCCTATAGTTATATTTGATATTACCTTGTTAAAGTCCACATTAAAGCCTCTTTCGCAAGGCCCTTTCTTTTAGTCAGATGACTAATTTAAGAGTTCTCATGGCAGAATGTGTGGCCAGCTTTTGTAGATGTGATGAAACACCTACCCCCACTTTCCAAATGAGTCTTTTCTAATTACCCATATGCAGAGAACAAGTTTGGGCTCATATGGGTGATCACATATGGATATTTAAAGATGCAAGATAAAAGTAATTATCTCTTAGTAATAATTAATACATTTCAAATGCTTAATGACATGTTAGATTCTGCATCTCTGCTCTTTTAGCTACTCAGGTCAACCCAACTAAGAAAATAATGCATTATTCTTCATTAACAAATTCATCTCTCTGCTGCGAAACATGAATTAGGGAAGAGGAAGGCAGCCTTCCTCTGTCATGGAAGGTTGGTGTGGCAAGGAAAGAAAATCCCTGAAAACATGCAAGAGCATGAAACTAAACAAGACTGGATGAATTCTTTTAAATACTCGCAAGGTACCACAGTGAGTCAATAATGAATAGGCTTAATAAATAGTTGCATGCAGAATTCACACCATTTTCTCATTAAGGTATCTGTTGGTACTTACAAGCTCACGACAGCTATATTAATGCAAATTATGTGATTTTTTTCCATATTACCTTCCCAAATAGTAGACATTGATCTTAATAGGAATTTCACCAAAATGAAAAGCCAATGGCAAGTGAAGATTTCACAGCCTGTGGTGTTAAATCAGTGTCAACACCAATTTAAAAGTGTTTCCATTAGAAAATTAATGAATACAGACACTGGAAAGCAACATAAATGCTGTGCTGGTCAAGCAATGTCCGATTTTCTTTATTGGCTTTAGGCCTGATTCAAATTCTCTCCAATTTAATGGGAGTCACTCCATTCACTTCACTGTACGGTACCTCTGGTCCTCGATGCTCCACTGGTATGTGCCTAGAAAATATATTAGATTAGTGATAAAAGTTGTCATGTATCCAAGGGGTCATTTACTTCTCTCTCATGTAAAGAGAGTGATTTTCTGAACATGAATAGACTGGCCTTGTGATTATTAAAAATGACCATTTTACGCTCCATAATTTATCACCCAAATTGCAACTTCAGCTATATTGGGTACGCTCAAGTATCCTAGAAGGATGTGATTAAGTACTCAGTAAGCTAACTAAGAGCCTGGCTTCTCGTTTCCTCCCATCGAGAGCGATCATTTACATTTGTCAAATTTATTACTTATTTCTGTAATATTTGCAATGTACCTAGGAGTCTGAAGTTATGCACCTGGACCTAAACTACTTCATAGTTCCTAGATACAGAACAAAAAAATGGATTCCTACCTCAGGAATCTTATAGTCAAAGAAGAAGGTGAAGTGATCCCATGGTTGGGTAGAGCAGGTTTGGGAGCGTGTCACTGGCTGGTGTGATAGGCAGGAGTGCCAGCATTGCAGTATTCTTGTCTTTTGCTAAATTGCCGGTTTGTTTTAACATTGCTGACATCTGTGCAAAGGTGCTTTTAAAGGAGGGTTTGAAGGACAGCAATGAAAAAGCTTTAGGGTTGTGTGCAGGGAACACCTCCCATGACAGCTCTGCTTTGAAAGCCCACCAAGTGGTGGATTGCAGGGTGGTGGCTGAGATGATCAGAGAGAGGAGCAAGCCTTCCAGCACTGAATGAGTGATGATAGGTTAAGTTGTTTGTAAACCATTCGAATTCATTGGGTGAATATAAATAAAAATAATGCTAAAAAAGAAAATGCTGCTATATAAGGCTGGTAATGATGCTTCTGGAGGAGACATGCACTGCAGTGACCACCAATCCAGGTCTGGTCAGCTTGTTTGTCGTGCAAGTGTTTCCTTTCCTGTCCTACTTGTTACCTTTAAAAATTAGAAAGTGAAATGAATGTAACACGGTGAATAAATTATTTTTGTAAGAAAATTTACACTCTCCTGAACAGGAATAAGAGTTATTGCATTTTTTTCATTTGAACCTGTCTTGATTTGATAAAATGAAACCCTAAATTCTCATGAATTGAAATATATCTTTTGTTTTTAGCAATAATTTTATTTGTGACCATGGGAAAAATGCACTTAGAAGTCCCAGTGCGAACCTTTCCCTGCACCATGTTTATGAAAAGCACTGATTATGTATTTCAGAAGTTTCTGTACAATGCTTGTCATTTTTGACCTCTAATCCTCAGTAAACTACATTTTACACAGCTCTACATCACATATACTCTCAGGACCAAGTTGTTCCAGGTGATCCCCCTCCCAACCCCGGTAAACTTTGCCCTGTACCTTCTCTGTACCTTAGGCCAAACCTAAAATAAATTGCTCTGAACCTTACAGGAAATAAAGCTTACTCATGGTTATTCACTCTATAAATGGCCCGTTAACTCCAAGGAAGTGTCTAACATAGATGTATGCCGTCATTATTATGCTTTTGATATCATAATTTGTGTTCCTGCTATGTAAGCAAATATACAGAAAAATGCATGGGCATGTTTGCAGAAACCCTGGCCCTTCCTAAATGAATGGGAATCTTACTAAGATTTCAGTAAAAATGGGTCTCTCATTATTCCTTAAAGCTGGTTGCCACCAGTCATACTGCTGACATTTTGCCACCCTGCTAGTTTCTCTGGAAAAACAGCATTGATGGATAGCCCCTCCATTACCAATAACATCACACTTCTGGTGTGGCTCTAAATGTACTTAGCCGTAATTTCCTTCTCCTGGTAAGATCTTGGGCACGATATAAAAGGAATTAAGTGTTTAATGAGGTTAAGAGAACCCTGCACTTGGCAGAACTTCAAGTATCAAGCTTTGAGCTGTACACAGAGGGCCTAGTCCTGAGAGACAATATCTGCTTGTAATTCGCTAATGACTTGGTGGAAATTATGGGTGCTTGATTTCTTCCATGGCCTCCTCTTGGACCCATCCCTTGGAAAGCACCAGCTTGGCAGGGCTGAGGGAGTGAGTAGTTTGTGTAAACCATTACCTATGCAAACTTGTTATTTTGGCTGACAATAAAAGACAGTGGGAAGAAAATAATTAACTAAGCATGCTGAGTGTCCTCATCAAAGAGAAAAAAAAAATAATCAAACCAAGAGATATGAAAGTTTGGGTTTTTTTTTAAGTTGTAACCTTCAGAAAAATAGAAAGAGAGGCAATGGGAATGCAGAGATTTGTGTCAGACTGGAAATCCTCATTATCAACCCTCTACCTTGAGATGGAAAAAACCCATCCCCCCAACCTGATTCTTCACAGTAAAGTCTGATTGCTAATTATTTGCTAAATTTCCTGCTGATGTTCCCTGAATAAAGTCATGCTTGATGAAAGTTTCTGATGCTTGTCTTGTCAGCAGGAGAAGAGAAAAAAGAGGGCCAGCTTAGTTCAGAAAGGACACTCAACGCTCATCACTTACATTTCCACTGAACGTGAGCTGACACTTGTCTGCCACCAGCTCACAGCATCCCATCCACCTTCCTTCTTCATGGTCATTTGAAGTACAGCTGCTCAGCTTCTCCAAAATATATAGCAATAAAAAGATCCAAAAAAAAAAAAAAAAAAAAAAAAAAGAAAAACAGCTATCATGTCGCCTGTCTTCTACAGTATCAAGAAGAGAGGAGAACTCTCATGTTGGAAAATTATCAGGACAGTTAATTATACAGTGACTTTTACATGCCTGTCATAGAATCATAGAAT
>VZRU01017493.1:0-17532 GCA_013398155.1 Pedionomus torquatus | reverse complement strand
TAAAAAAAAGGTATTTTTTCTTTTTTTTTTTTTTTTTTCATAAGAAAATGATTTTTAAGGCCTTAGCTCTTTTCATCCTTAGTAACTTATTCTTTTTATAAGGTCTAACTCTTTATTTGCACAGAAAAGATTCTTATCCAGTCCCTCATCAAGAGTTTTGACTTTTTTCTGCCCTGCCAGATGCTTCCATGTTCTCTATACACTACTCTTGTTAAAAAATTAAATGTTTTGTGGTTATTTTTTCCCCCACTTGAGTAATCAGTATCTCACAGGAAGAACTTTTCATCCTGAAATCTCATATCATTGGACCACCCTCCCACTCAAAAAAACCCAACATCTGACCCCACAACCAAAAAGCCCAAAACCATGGAGCACAGCTAGTGATCACTTGGGATGGTAGGGATGATGTACATGCAGTATGTTGCGGCTTCACAGGTATAGAAAGTAAAATAGAGGGAGAAGAGCCAAAAGTATGTTCAGAATTCAAAAAAAACCCACCAAACAGAATGGGAATTGTAGATCTGATTAGCTTCAGAAGAAGTGACAAGGTTTGGGTTGTTGGGGTTTTTTTTGGTTGGGATGTTTTTTGTTTATTAAAAAACCCCAGAAGATACTGTAACAATATTGCTCAATATTAGCTGAATACGCTCTATACTGTTATGTTTTTATAATTAGCCTCAACTGAATATATTCTGCACTGTTAACTTAATTAGAAATATAAGTTCTTTATGAAACTTCTGTGTGTTTATGTATGTTTCAATTAAGCATATAAAGTCCCAAATAGCTTTTAGTACTTGGTGGTAGAAAAACGGAGCAAATATAACTCTGAGGGAAATATCAAAGATAAGCTTCATACCCTGGAATAGGAGACATGTAAATGGAAGTTGTCACATCAGATCTTTTTAAACAAATACTGGTGCTGATGAACTTTGAAGTAGTTGTGTTTTACCATTCCTGTCCAATCTTTATTTTGATTTCTCTTGAATGATTTGTTCAGAGGACTCTGTAGCCTTGAAGACAGTGAAATGAAAAAATAAGGGAAAGTTCGATAGTTCAAGATGGTGATATTGGATGTTTTGTTTTCAGGGTGCATATGTTGTTTTTTTTTCGGTTTTCCTTTCTGTAAATGTGGCTCTTTTGCTTTAAATGAAACTTACATTTCTTGTGAAAGAAACTCGGTAAACGCTGTGAGTCGCCTCTTAGCTTTTTAGCAGTCAATTTTGTCTTACAACTTCTCAGTAGCTATTGGTTTCAGTTTGCCAACTTGCCATAAGCTGGTTTCTTTGGGATAGAATTGTACCACACTTTGACATCTGTTATGTGCTTAAATCCTAACAGGTTATGAGCTTCATGGTGTCAAAAATATTCCTGAAGGACCAGGGCTTATCGTGTTTTATCATGGAGCTACTCCTGCTGACTATGTCTATTTTATGGCTAGACTTCTATTACAATGGAAGAGATACTGCCACGTAGTAGCTGATCATTTCGTCTTTAGGTTACCAGGTAATAGACTTCATTATAAAGAATCAGTTTGAGAACTCTTTCTCTCTGTTGTTGTTGTTTTCTTTACAGTGTTATTAATAAAAGTTGTGCTAAGGAAATACAGCTCTCAAAACAGACCATCAGGAAAATTTAGTGGAAGTGTTGAAGTCCAGTTGTCTCTAACCTGTTCTTTACAAACAAGAATGAGTTTATGAGACTGGCCCATGCAAGGACGGGTCATACCCCTGCCTGGGCAACACCATCCACCAACTCTGTGGTGTTTGAGGAGAAGGAGATCTGAGGAGAAACAGTTGTCTCTGTATTAATCAGTACCAAAGATTTCAATAAGATGTTTTATTTTTATTAATATAGGCAGCATGAGTGGTGTAATGTGATTAAGAAATAAACTGTTTGGAAGCAATGCTCTTAAAGCTGACAATATTAGACCGGGGAGACGGTGCATTTTCATGTCCCACTCAGTTGAGTATATGGTGGGCAGTGGATCACATCCACAAGAAGAATCTTTTTGGAAATCATTTTTGGAGGAGAGCTGTAGAAGTGTCCAACAAGTTTGTGTGAAATATGAGGATAATGAAGAACATGTTTAGGGCACGATTTTTGCTGGACAACCTAGTGAAAAACACTGTTGGTTGGTGAAGTTAATTACATGTGAGGGGGTTGGTTTTTATGTGTGTGTGAAATACAGTAGTACTCAGTTCTTTCCCTTTTTAGTTTGTGATTAAAATCTCATAATTCATTTTTTGCATTTACAGGGGTCTTCTATAGTGTACTGATGCTTTTACTGGAAAGTACTTGTATCAGAAAACTGTCTCTTTGCCAGTATAGTTTTATTTCAGCCTTAATCCCTGAAAACTGAACTTTTTCATACTGATAACAGCCTCTACAACTGCTCCTGCCAACAGACTAGGATTTATCAATTGCTTATCAAATCTTTTGCATACGGCTGACTAATGTACCCTGTTTTGTAATTTAGATTTGGTTTCATATTGTATCTGTTGATACTTACTCACAGTAGCTTATCAAATGGAAGATTATTTTTTTTTCTCCATTTCTGCTTTAAAATGAGGTTCTTAGTGTGAGTGTACTTATGAGTCCCCCAAATGTCACTGAGTAGTGTTGCAGAGAGATCTGGCTGAATGGTCTTCAAGAACCAGGTTCAGTGGCAGAACATCTAGCTAACAGCTGGTTACCACAGGCATCCCTTGGGGATTGGTACTGGGACCAGCACTGGTTTATGTCCTTATTGCACACCTGGATGAGGTGTTGGAGTGTGCTTATGGGATGTTCACTGATAATGCCAAAGTGGGAGAACAGTTGATACACTGGGGGTTAGAGCTGGTATTTGGAGTGCCATTGCAGGAGCGAACTGGCAGACACAACATGAAGTCCAGCAAAAGCAAAGGTGAAGTTGTGCATCTGGGATAGAGCACTCCCACCTGACAGTACCCAGGGTGGAAGGTGGCTTTGCAGGAAGAGACTTTGGCATTCTAGTGGACTCAAGTTGAATGTGAGTCAGCAGCGTGCCCTCGCAGCAAAGAAGATGAACTCCAAGTTGAGCCTTTTTTAACATGAGTGTAGCCAGTGGTTTGAGGGAAGAGGTTTTTTTCCTTTGGCTTGGCATCTGTGCAAGCACATCTCACAATATGTTCAGCCTGGAGAAGAGATGACTCTTAGAGGGAGAACTTACAGCAGCCTTCCAGTAACTAAAGGTGGCTACAGGAGAGCTGGGGAGGGACTCTTTATCAGCCAGTAGAGTGATAAGACAAGGGGTAATGGTTTTAAACTGAAAGAAAGGAGATTTAGTTTAGATATTAGGAAGAAATTCTTTACCGTGGGGGTGGTGAGGCACTGGAACAGGTTGCCCAGAGAAGCTGTGGATGCCCCATCCCTGGAAGTGTTCAAGCTGGATGGGGCTTTGAGCAACTTGGTGAGAGGTGTCCCTGCCCATGGCAAGGGGCTTGGAACTTAATGATCTGTAAGGTCCCTTCCAACCTGAACCATTCTATGGTGTCTAGTGCAAGATGGATTTTGAGACCGTAGAGTGTGTTCTGTAGGTGATGGAGGGGCTGGGAGAACTGGATTTGTTTGATCTGTACCAGGTAAGGGTGGCAGAAGATATTATTGCTGTCTTCAGGGACCTAATGGAAGGATACAGAGAAGATGGAGTCAGACTCTTCTCTCAGGCTCACGGCGATAGAATGACAATCAACAAAAGCAAGTTGCAACATAGGAAACTTTGATTAGACAGGTGCAAAGGTGTTTTACCACGAGGGTGATCAGACACATGAACTGATTGCCTAGACAAGTTAGGGAATCTCCATCTCTGGAGACTTTCAAAACTCTGCTGGGTGAGGCCCTGAGCAGCCTGATCTAGTTGGACCCGCTTTGAGTGGGAGGTTGGACTAGATGACCTTCAAGAGGTCCCTTCCAACCTATGTAATTCTCTGGTTCTGCAAAGAAGCAAATTCTGCGCTTCTACCCAAAGAGCCCAGAAAGTGTTCAGGATTGTGTTTCAAATTCTGCACAATATTCTGTGTCTGGAAATTCAGATTCCACTTCTCTTGTGAATCGAACCAGAAAGGCTGCATAATTTTATCCTCGTACTAAGACTGCCTGATCTTGATGAAGTGTTTAAATTAAACTGGGTGCCTTTTCAGAAGATGTTTTAGTTAACCAAAAAGTTATTATGCTCAGTGCAGGAGAAACGGGGGGGTGGAGGGAAGTAGGGGCTGAGTCTGGGGAGACTGTAGGCTGTTAGATGCACTTGGATTGGATGGCTTAATGATCCTTCCATTTTTATGATTATTGAATCTCCTATGAATAGCTGTGAGGAGTGGCTTGTCCCAAGAATCTGAACTTCAGGTCCATGCCAGTGTGTAGTTGCTGGTACACGGCATCCTCTGCATTGGGCGCTGCTGTCCTGAATTAGCTGCAGTTAACTGGAGTGTGACTGTAAAATGTTGCTGTACTTTCTGAGGGGTCAAACATTCCTCTCCCAGCTACTTAGTCTTGAAAGATACAGCTTGATAACTTGTGGAGAGGAATCTGATCTAACCTATATAGGTTATTGGTTCTGTAGGAGACCTTCTAAAGGTAGCTGGAGATTC
Source organism: Pedionomus torquatus (assembly GCA_013398155.1). Classification (NCBI taxonomy): domain Eukaryota; kingdom Metazoa; phylum Chordata; class Aves; order Charadriiformes; family Pedionomidae; genus Pedionomus; species Pedionomus torquatus. Next base: position 12,922 of record VZRU01017493.1, on the reverse strand, counting down.
CTGTTGAGCATTGCCTAATGCATCTTCCTTTCACTTTGATGCAAAAGGAGATTATTTCGTTGTCTCAAGTTATACTCTGCCAATACTACGTATGCTTCTGTTGCTTGCGTTTTGTAGCAGAAAGATATGAAGTATGGCCCTGCAGCTTTTTTCTTCCTTTTTCTTTTAAATACTGGAGGTTAGTCACAGAAAAACGTTCCAATGGTTTCTTGTTCTTTTAGATTCTTGCCTGTGTACATCTCAGGAGTACGTTGATTTCTCTAAGGTTGAGTTAAGAGAAAATATTTTCCCCAAAAGTGCAGTGAGGGCTGTGCTTTCACTTGTGTTCTGTCCATTGCCCTCTCCTATAGTATGGGCCATGTCTGCTTTCTCCAGTCATGTGGAGAGTCCTCTTTAGAAGATTGCCTGCTATTTTAGAGCATCTAAGACGGTCCTTTTCTGTAATGTCCCAGAGGAAAGGAGCTGTGCTTTCATGTCTGTTACATACACAAGGTGGTGCAAAGTGGCTTGTGGACTAGATGTTCTGCAGATAACCACACATGGGGGCACCTACAATTGTGGAAGGTTGGATTCCGCAGTCTAAGAGATTCCTTTCTGTGGTCCTAAAGGCCAACCACAGGAAAATGATGACATCCTTGCCATCTTGCATCCATGTAGCTGACAGCCCTGATGTTACGGTCCCTGGGGCTAAGTTAGAGAAATGTATACCATGCAGTTACTGAGATAAGCATGAAATGTATTATTACATACTCTCCAGAGGGGTTTCAAACATTGGTGCGGGCACACCATTGTAGAAGACAGGAGAAGAGTGTGCTGGGGCACGGGGCAGAGCCCAGATGGAATAAAATTAATTTTGAACTCTGTATTTGAAAAAAAAAAAAAGGCATCCATTCATGCTCTGGAAGGCTGAAAGAGTGTGTTTAGATAAGTTTGAGAGTTGTTTTGTGGATTAAAGTGGAACAATAGATTCTTGGTCATTTTCATGCAATGGCCAGGTACTACCTCAGTGTTTCTTCTGACTCCATGATGGCCTTTGCCTTGGGCATAGAGTACCCTGGCTGTACCTTTGGGACCACCGCACTGGTTCCTTTCTCTCTGCTGCTCTGATGGAGCCAGATTCTTCCCCTCTGCTCCCGGAGCAGAGATACTGATAGTAATACATGATTTGCTGGTTAGGCTAGGAGATGCAGCTCAGAATATAAGGTTTATACTAAGAGTCAAGGGGGGAAATATGGCAGAGAAATTTTGTGAAGACCCCTGCCCCATTGCTATTCTCTATTACACATTTTTGCCTGTGCTTGGTTTATATTCTGTTGGGGTTTTATTTTTGACCTACAAACTAGACAGACTGATGATGTTGCTCTATGCCACACACATACACACCCCATCCCTTCTGCAGCACACCCAATGCAAAAAGGAAAACTATCTTCACAGCTTCTGCTTCCTTGGAGTCTCTGTTTCTGCTCAGCTCAACACTTCTCATGCCTGTTTTGTCTCTCTCCTGAACTCGCTGACAGAAGGGGCTTAAGGACAGGCAGCTGCCCACCACCAGGTACATTCCAGAGAGCTTTAATTAGTTTGGGAATGTAAAATGTGGTTAAAGCCAGCTATTTAAGATCCCACAAACAAAGCGCCTGAGAGAAATTCAGTTACTGTAGGAAAACTCTATTTCAGCTGTCCTCTGTGCAAATGCTGCTAGATGAAGACTGCTGGTGTCACCTGCACTGTTCGTGGCAGGCACAGCAGAATATGAGACGGGTGTAATAGAGCCTTGTGTTCTGTTGTCATGTTTACAGACAGATCCTGATGGTGTATAGATCTAAATCAGGGAGTAATTATACTCACACTAGCTACAAAGAGATCAGAGTTTAGTTAAGAATAAACTAATGACCTGGTGCCTCATGCCTTCCTTCCCAGTCCTTTGTTTCTGTGGGCTGCAAGAGAAGACAGATCTCTGTCTGCTTAACTATGTTCAGACTCTTCAGTGTGTGTGTGTGTTCGTAGTAACAACTATTCATTTGTTAACCCAAGGTTAAAATAATAAAGACCTGTTATTGAGGGGCAGACTTGACTAGATCAGTTCTGTGTCCTTGTCTTTGCTGCAGTGGAAAACCTCAAGAAACAGGAGAAAGAACGAATCTTTCCCATACTGTTTGGTCACCTAAAGTTTCCATTTTGGCATGCATTACTCATAAATACTGTATAAATTTAAATTTTATCGAACTGAATGAACATGATTAATTTTGTGCAAGCAGAGGTTTTTTGCTAGTTATGTTCTTTCAAATTAGGCTAGTTGTCTAAATTGGTCAAGTAAGCATTGGGGTGAGGCTTGTAAGCAAATTTTGGATGTTGTGCCGTTTCTTGAAGAGTAGGGTCAGTATGGCATTTCAAATTCAAGATGATATGAGGAGTTTATGTAACTTTGCCATTAAAAACTTAATTAAATTAAAAACGGTAACCTAAGATGAATATACTCAGTCCAGGCTTGCCAGATGACTCTTTGTGTGACAGGTATTCACAGGCTGAGCCAGGGACTTGGTGCCTGCCGTGATCTGTAACACAGAGAATGCTGCACTTTCTTCACTGTTCTCCTTATGTGCAGACTGCTTTTTGTTTCCCAAAGTTAACAAAACAAAAAACCAAAGCCCCAAACCAACCAGCAATAATTTGCTGGTATTTTCTCTTGTTGCGCTTTCTTAGGACTGTGCTACATTTGAAAAGTAGAGCTTGGGCAAGCAGCCAGCGCCCTGGATCTGACTTTGTAACTGCTTTGAAGAGACACAGGAAAGATTGCCCAGAGTGCTTGCCAGGGTTTTTTTTTTCCAATTTAGTCCTGATTTTGAGATAGCGCCTGAATTTACTGTGACAAAGCCACTGAAAAACCCTACATCTTCAACTTTTAGACCAAAATTTATAAGTAGGATTTAATGCTTCAGTCCCTTGAGAGTGATTTTTGATTTGAGGTTACAGTGCATTAGACAAGTAAGTTTTAGCCGTTCTGTTTTGGGAATCTGTACTCAATGGCAGCATGAATTAATGCTTTCTGAATTTTAATATTCTCTTACCCTACAGGTTTTAAAATATTACTTGATGTACATGGAGTTCTGCATGGACCAAGAGAAGAATGCGTTAGTGCTCTGAAAAAGGGCTGTTTGCTGGCTATCGCCCCAGGTGGAGTTCGGGAAGCACTCTTTAGTGATGAAATGTATACTATTATCTGGGGTGATCGGAAGGGCTTTGCTCAGGTGGCCATTGACGCAAAAGTGGTAAGTGGGACAGAAGAGAAGTGAAGAATTAGTACTTATTAGTACTTTCGTCCAGGGAAAGCTGTTTTGGTAATCATATATTTGTTATTATATTGCTGAGTGTCATGAGTATGGTCTATTGGCTGTCATAAGCACATTTCAAGATTCTTTTTTGATGCTTTCAGTAAGGCAGCTTTGGAGTCAGCTAAGAATAGTGTAGTCAGGAAATGCAGAGTTTGAAAGAACGAGAGAGGAAATCCAGGATGGTTTCTACATTGCAAGTTGGTGTTTTACGCATACCTGATCAGGACTGTGATCGCTCAACCCCTGACTCGAATGGTTGGAAGCAAGCAGCAGCATCACCATTTCTGTTTCTCGTGTCACTGGAGTGTGCTGTGGCCCGGTACAACACAGACTCAGTGGTGCCATGTGATGTTATGGTAGGGAGGGGTGTCTAGGGCAGACAGCAGCAGCAGCAGATGCTGTTCACTAGTGTAAACTGTCTCTTCGGTTCTAATATACATCACTGTGCTTGCTCAGCAAGCAGATCATTATTCATATGGGTCCGACTGTGAAAGGCACATAAGGGTATGGTTCATTTGAATTGTAACTATTTTAATAATCATTTCAGAGCCCCTCTTATTCTGCATTTGTGCTTGAAAGATGTGTGCATATGTCTGTAGGTCTGCATGTACCTAATCTGAAAGTAAGTCTTGCACCAGGAGTTTTATATTTAGGTACTGTCAAAGAGAGACTTGTTAAATCTCTGGATTTTATACAGAAATAGAATATTTTTAAGACCCAGTTTTAAGAGTGTGTCACTTTTCTCAGGAGGAAAATAGTACTGGAGGCAAAGTTAAAGCGGGGGAAATATTTTTATTTAGATTAAAGATTAACTTTAAGTGCCCTCTAATCATGAGCATAACTCCTCATGGAAAGAAAAAGGTGTCTAAAACTGGGACTCTCAGCTTTTTGAAGTTGTTTCATTTCAACAGTTTGTTTGCCAGAACTTTTGTCATATAAACTGACTTGATAGGTACAAAAATCTCTACCTCTGGTTCAGAAGTAAGATGTTCCAGAATAAAGATGGTTCTAGAATAAAGAAGTTTGTTACCATTCGGTTTAGGCAACTGCACCTCTTTTTATTCTCTCTGGTTGCATTGGATTATTCACAGACTTCCCCGTGCCCTCTCCCAGAACCCCCCAAAAACCCCACAAACCAACAAACAACCAAAACCATCCCACCTTGATACCTGTTTCATTTACTAGGTCATCTCCATGCTTGTTTAAAAAAACTTTGAAAGAATCTGAATGTTTGAAAACTCCATGAAGAGTTCTGTACTTCTGATGATGCTATGTACAGCGAGTACATACTATAAAATTATATTTAAAAACTTCATGTAGCAAACTTCCTCTGGGATCTTTTAAATCTTGACAGCTTTTGGGAAGTTCAAAAACAGCAATAAAAACTTAAAATATTTGATACCATTCCAAATATTCATCAGCAGAAATAAATCATAGACATGTATTTGAATATGACACATCATGCGTGAAGCAATTCAGTTGCCAGAGCAGTGATGAATCAGACAAGTTTAGAGTCCCAGTCCTGGGAATTCTTCCCTTTGAACATAACTACAAATTAGGTTAAGAGACTTAACCACTTAAGTCACAACTGTGCAAATACTGCTAGATGAGGAGGGGCGTAAGTGCTCCATAGGTTCTGAAATCCTGGACTGCTTTGGAAAATGGACTTACTGAAATAGTGACTTACTGAAATCTCATGGTATTCTCCAACTTTAGACCTCATGGCAGAAGGTCACAGAGGAATTTAAGAATACTTGGTTTACTTTCTCTATGTCCTTGTCCGAGAAACACTTCGGAAATTAATTTGCTTGCTGGGTTTAAGTGAGGTAGAAGTATTTTAGATAGTGCTATTTCCATTAAATTCTTAATTATTTTTTTTCCCTCCTAGCCCATCATTCCTATGTTTACACAAAATGTTCGAGAAGGCGTTAGGACATTAGGAGGAATAAGTAAGATATTTTCTATTTTTTTGTAGTTTATTTTCCCATATGTGTTTAGCCTATCTTTCTGGAAATAACCCCCATATAAGTTTGAGATTTGACACAGCCTTGTTTCTGGAGTTTTTCTCTCTAGTAGAGTTCAGAGATATTATTAAGACTTATTAACAGAATCAGATGTGGTATTGGCTCATCTATGTTACTCTCCACATAAGAATGTGCCCTCACAGATGCAGTAGAAGAAGGGAAAAAGGAGCCAGAAAAAGGCAAATAGATTTAGAGCACTCTTTTTTTTTATTTTTTTTTCCTCTCTCCGCTTCTATCTGCTAGGCCAACTCTAGGTTTTCTGCTGTCTCTTAAGAAGCAAAGCAAACACGGGTTTTGGAAGGGACATGTAATTTCTTTAAATTTCATCCTAAAGCTCTGTGCTTATGCCTCTACCTGTACTTAAACTTGGAATGGTTTGAAATATATTTAATCTGTAGTTGGTCTGCTGCTCAGCACTAGACCTGTGGTTCCTCACAAAACCTTGCATTTGCTGTTCTCTTTCAGTTTTTTTTTTTGTGTGTGCCAGCACACAAATAGATGGGTGTATGTCTGAAGGGTTCACCTCTGGGATGCCCACATTTCTGCTGATCTGCTAGTGTTAAACACCCAATCCCACCCCTTTGTTTTTGTTTTCTTCAACTTACTGTCTACCAGAAAGGGCCTGAATAGTCTCCTCCATGCCACACATTCGGCCTCAGTGTTGCATCATCATCTTCATCAGAGGACTGCAGGGCAGAACAGTTCTGTTTCTCTCCACCTCTAATTAAAAGCTCTGTATTACGTGGAGGAAGCCAAGGCATCAGATGTAGATGTGCAGAATAATTCACACACTTGTCAGTTTCTGCAAAAATTATTGCTTTGTTCAGGAGAATCTTCCCAAACAAGCAGAAATTGAACCAAAATCATTCATGCTACTTGTATTCCCCAGCAGAAGTGCTGGAGGAATTGAATTCTGTTGATCACTGGAGGTGTTACTCCAGTTTTGGAATATTCTTTGTCCTTATAGGTTGTGTTTTCTCTCTTTTTAAATTTTTTCACTGCAACCAGTGATCAGAAAGAGCTGTTCAGTGTTTTAGCATGACAGGCCTGTGGGCAGATAAGATTATTTCTGATCTTATAGACCTCAGTGGGACTGAATAGAACAGTCTTCCAATACTAATTTCTTATGCTAATCTGTAAAATTAGCTGAACTATAATTTGTATTGAGTAGTGTTCCCTTCCTCTCCAGAGGGGCAGCTACCGGATTTTTCTCCTCTTCCTTCTCTTTGTAGCTACTCTTTGGAGGGGAGATTTCACACCAGGTTAAGGTGGGGACAAGTCTGATGTTAGCGTTAATGCAGCTTTTAGAAAATGAAAGTCAAGGGTAGAACAGCACCTGAGATGACACATTGTTTGAGAATCTGGGTCAGGGACTGGACTTGACAAGCCAGTTTCAGTTTTAAAGGCATACTGGGAAAAAAATGTTTACAGATATAATCTTAATCTCTCTTTTTTTCTCTCTGTGTCCCCCCCTTTCCACTCTCCCTTTTTGTTCTTTTCCTTCTCCTGCTTTCCCTCTCCTCCCTAATTTTTTTGTTCACATTAGAAATACTTAGGTCACTATATGAACGTATTAGATTGCCAATAGTTCCTGTGTACGGTGGGTTTCCAGTGAAGCTCCGTACTTTTATTGGAGAACCCATTCCATACGATCCAAATGTAACTGCGGAGGAACTTACTGCAAAGGTAAGATAGATATGAATATATATTTAAAATATTGACTGTTTTGACAAAATAGACTGGAATATTTTTGTCAAGAGATTTCTGCTTTAAATCTAGCTATAGACGGTGGAATCATGATAAGCTTTGGACTTGCTTAACTCTGATTGCCCTTCTTTAATGCTATCTTTTAATGCTATACCTTGCAGATGTTCTGGGCCTTTTAAAGTCAATACTGCACCATATACTTACTTTAAGAACCAATTTGCTTTAGGAACTGAAGAAGTTCAGTCAGATAAGACTGCTCTGGGTTGATAAAGGCATAAGCACTTCACCCAGAGAAAGTGTTCTGGTTTTGGTCTTTTCAGAAAGCTAATGAAGGCTTTCAAATAATAACAAATCTGTGTTCACCAACTGTTGAAATTCCATACAATAAAAAAAAATAGGGTAAATAATGGCACTGCTTTGTACAGTGAGTTTCCGTTTCTGTTTCCTGCAACTTCTCACCCAACAAATTAGGTTTTGAATGATTCCCTAGTTCAGATTTAGGTGCTTTATAGAAATGATTGTCAGGTCCTCATGTTCATTCAGTTTATTAATAGATTTCACAGTGCTGAGATGTAAAGCACTTCAGTGATGGAGCAGTCAGATGGAGGGGGCTGAAACAGCCAATTTTGGAAGCTCCACAGATGGTCACTTTAGCATTCTGAGAACTTGACTTGAGAGGAAGAGATTTTTCTTTTTGACCATGCAGGTGTCAGTTCAGTCTTTTCTCATCTGCTTACCTTCTGATTAGATATCTGCAAAGTAGCATCTTAAATTGTGTATCTGCATTATCTTATGGCCTGGTTATGGAAAACTGCTTAATTCTTTTGGGGGTTCAGCCTGGCAGAACTTGAGAACTGTTGGGTTTGAGGGCAGAATATGTGTTTAAATGACTTTCAAATGTAGTTTGGCATTGTGCTAAACTTATATTGTGCCAGGCCTTGCTTCTGACTTAAGTGCAAATTCTGCTAGATAAGGTCCCTAGAACGTGAATCCCTTAGAATCCTGGTTAGAGTGATTTTTACAGTGATATCTCATGTTTCAGGCCATAGCACAGTGTGTATTTTCCCATTACAAATAGAAAAAAATTAAGCTCATTTTTTTTAACCTATAGATATTTTGGATCTGTAGAGACACTTAGGACCAGACCTATAAAGCTATGTGGACAGGAACCTTCTAGCAGGACTTAGCGGTTGATCACAGAGTTCGTGTAAACAGTGGGAGCTTGTACCAAGTATTGTTTTTTCCCCTTGCTGACGTCTGCTTTACAAAGGCAAATAATTCTCTGTTTTGTCTCTGGCCTTAAGAACTAGGTAGTCTGTCCTTCTCCAGGCAGAACAGGAAGGTTGTACAAGCCAAATGTGCAGAGACACAACTGTCTTTCCAGTGCTGCTTCCAAGCACATGTAGAAGTAAAAAGCTCTTGCCTGCTGGGAGGGCGCTACTGATGCGAACTTGGGCATAGGCAGAACCTCCTGGATTGCATAAGTTGCACGCAGGCACCAACATGCTTAATAGATTTAGGGCTCTACATTAATTTACTTCATTGTCATGTTACTGTTGCGTGTCACTAATAGAGCTTGTGAACACAGCTACCAGAGATAAAAGATACTGGTTGGTTCATCTGTTTCTTGGCAGTGGTCCCACAGACGCATCCTGTGGGTTTAAATACGGAAAAGTGGCGTTTCGAACTTGCAGTGGGTCTGTAACGCTTGAAAGGATGAAAAAGAGCCTAAAGATTGTATTAATGTAGGAACAGTATAAAGATGACTTCATCTGACCAAACCCTTTTCTCTTTCCTTACAGACAAAAGCAGCAGTTCAAGCTCTAATAGACAAACATCAGAAAATACCAGGAAATATATTTAGGGCTTTAATGGAACGATTTCAAACACAAAAGAAAGAAGATTGAGGTCTTCTGAAGAAACGACTGTTTAGTTATAATATTCTTAAAGTCATATTTGTAACTTATTCATTCTTCTAATAATACTGTCCTAATGATACTGCTGTATAACTTAAGATATCAAATACTTTCCCTTCCTCCTGTCCAGTATCAAGCTCAGGAACCCAAACTTCAAATCATTCATAATGTGGCAAAGCTTAGTTTTTGACAAATGCATTCCTAACTTGAAAGTGTTTTTTTTTTCCTTTTTTTTTTTCTTTTGTTGTTTTTTTTTGTTGTTTTTTTTGTTGTTTTTNTTTTTTTTTTTTTTTTTTTTGTTCCCCCTCCGAGGTTTCTCTGTGACCCCAATGTTTAGACCTGCTCTATAGCTGGAGTCTTAGTGTCTTCACCATCACCACCATCAGTAGGTTTTGCAGGCCAGATTGATGCCCTAGAGCATTTACTAAACATTTCTGTTAATTCTGGTGCTGCTGAAAAACAGGCAGCCTTGCATGGGCAGCAGAACCTCTAGCTACGTCTGCAAAACCTGCGGTGGAATGTTTTCCTGTGGGAAGCTCAGAAAGGGTGAAAATTGATAAGAGAACTGAAGTGAACCCAAGGCAGTTTATTACAGAAGCCACACGGATGCAGTGAAGGAGAACCCTGCAGCACGGCTGCTATTCCAAGCAGAGCTCTACAGGGGTATCTACCCCTGAGTAGAGAGTTGTCCTTTTTGCTCCTCAGTGAATCTGCAAATTCTCCTTTGAAAGAATGAGCCAACCATTTGAACTTTTAAGAAGTGGAAATGAGAGGACTGTTTATGAACATAAGCTCATAAAGCTTTATTTTGAAGGGAAGAAAGCATTAGTAAAACATGCCTTTTAAAAGTAGTGGTTCTTTTGGAAAACAGAACAGACATTCCTAAATACCCTTTGAATCTAATGTACGTGTAGACTGTTAAACAACCATATTTTTCAAGCACAGTTATTTACATAAGTTATTAAATCAGGGTTGAGAGGAAAATCCTATATACCTTCCTTAAGTGAGAACAATGGCATGAACAGGAAAGAGTTGCAGAATTGGGCTTTTGTGCACTTACAGTAAATTATGTTGTTATATTTTTTCTGAACTAAGGCCCACACTTTTATTCTCCAAATAGGAAATATCTGAAATATTTCTTATGATTGCTAGTAACTTTAATCTGCAGTTCTTAAATTAACATCTGGGAACTCTAGTTAAGGAAAGACAAAACATTATTTTTGATCTATTACATTGTCGTCTTTCAATATTGTTGGGGTTTGAGCCTTTCTTAAACAAAAAACCCCAGAAAACACAAAAACCCAATAATAAAAAAAGCCAGCTTTTGAAAAAATAGTTGTATTCAATTTAGTATCCGTTCTTCCCACCAGTTGAGCACGTTTTGCTTTACACGTTTTTAAATGTGTAAATTAGTAAGATTACGTAAGTGCATGTGGATGATGCCCTATATTAGAAAAATATCACTTTATGGGAAAGAGTCTCTAAATTATGGTTTGCAAAAAGCTTTCTTATTTTATCATGTCATTTTATATCCAAAGCATTTTATGTGGTGTTGAGTTAAATTTATTAAAGCTTGGGGAAGAATCATATTGTATAAAAATAAATGCCCATTCGAAGGTTTTTTGAAATAACTTGGGTCTGATTTGAAGGCAATATTGGGTTCTTTTTAACTTTCAAGTTAATTTATCAGAATGTTTGTTTGTTTTTTTTTTTTTTAAATTATGTTAACACAGTGTGTCATTAAAAGTGAGAATGCCAAATTCCTACAGCGTAGTATATCTTAAGTATGACTTAATTTTTGCTGTCCATCTGGAGGAAAATGCACATCAGTCTATTGTGAAATTCTCAAAGGCAGCTGAATGTATTTCATGTTGAGGTTGCGTTTTATGGAAAAGAAAACTCCGTCTAAAAGGTTTTATCAGACATGGGCAGACATCTGTGATCTGGGATTTTGTAAAATTTGTTTTACTAAATATGTTTGATGCAGTTTTGTCCCATTAAGTATTCAAAGATGAGTATAAAAAAAAAAAGAAAGGGGCAGTATTGGTACTCTTTTAAGTGTTCATATTTGTATAGGCCTTTCATATTTATTTCTATATATAAAAAAATAATGTATAGAAGATATCTTTCAAATAAAATTGACAACTGGAACAGGGTTCTGAAGTTTTATGTTGTGTTTGTACTGAATGAAATTATACCTGCTAAGCCGCCTGTGGTTTTGAGCAGCACGTAATACCCTTCAGAAGCTCTTGCCTCGTGTCTCAATAGGAATGGAAGCATCAAAGCCCCAGAAAGAATGAATTAAAGGAATAATAATTCAGACAACAGTGGAATAAAGGACAAAAGTCACATAAACAATAGGGACCTAGTTTAAGTGGTTGGAATCAGTGCTGCAGGAGGCTTTAACAGGCATTGCAATACCACTTCGGTTACGTTTAAGATTCCACAATAGAAAATATCCCATAAATGCTGACTAGTAACGGTTTATTTAGGCATATTTGATGTGTGAATGCTTGCCTACTTTATTTCATTGAAAGAGCAAAGTAAAGATCTGGAGGGGAGACCTTTATGAGTAAGGCTATGGGGCAGGCTTCCGCTCAGCTGATTTGTTTTACTGTGCATCATGCAGAAGTATTTACAGGGAATTTTAGCAGCGTTAGACTAAAAGGCTGATTGCCTGGTAGCCCTTGGGATACACAGAAGACAGTCCGAGTTTCTCCATGCAAACAGCATAACCCAGATATGCATTTTTAGGTTGTTTGGAAGTAGAAATTGGCTGACTGTTGTACCGGCAGGTATTTGTCATTATCTCTCAGCAAGACCCAAATCTCCCGTTGCCTAATACCAGGGCTTAGCCTGAACATCTATTATGAGGGTGCTTTCATATAAAATTAATCGCTGCGAATGCCAGGTAGAGCAGTTAATCATCACTGTCAGCATAATGGTGTTGTTCACCCAGTGCTGGGTTTGCTGTACTGGTATACCATTATGTTGCTTCACCCCATTGCTCCAGAGAGAAAGGCACAGCTGTGTCAGCTCTGCGGTTCCTAATCCCGATTAAACTCATCGTAGACAGTAGACTGCGGGGTTTTTTGGTGCTGTTTTTGCACCAAAAAAACTTGCGGCACCAAAACTAAACATGGGAGTGCATGGAATTGCTGTAGGAGTGTAGTAGCACAGAAAATACATGTGGAGTATGATGAACCTCCAAAGGGTGTCTGCTGAAGCTTCGTGAGATAATCTGACATCACTCAGTTCTTTTCATTTCGCTCCGTGTCTAGGAAGGTCCTTGCCAGCAGCAAAGACAATGTGTTTTGACAATAACAGATCAGTGATGCTAACACCTCTTTTATATAAAAATATTTTTTAAATTCAGAACGAGCCAAAACGATTGGTAGGCTCAGCAGAAATTGCTTTTCTCGTCATGGCTTATTTGCAGTAAGTGCTTGTCTGCTTTTTGGGGATAATTTTATTTTGCACAGACGGCTGCACATTTACCACCTACTACCTTGAATTTTGTCAGCAAGCATTGAGTGCATACCCTGTGTCGCTTCCTGAAGCATTTTGGAACCGTAGAATCATAGAATTGTCTAGGTTGGAAGGGACCTTTAAGATCATCTAGTCCAACCATCAGACTAACTGATAAAAACCCCATCACCAAACCATGTCACTAAGCACTATGTCAACCTATCTTTTGAATACCTCCAGGGATGGTGCCTCAACCTCCCTGGGCAGCCCATTCCAATGTTAATAACCCTTTCAGTGTAAAAATTTCTCCAGATGCCCAATCTTAACCTCCCCTGGTGCAACTTGAGGCCATTTCCACTTGTCCTATCACCTGTGACTTGGGAGAACAGACTGACCCCTGCCTCTCCACACCCTGCTTTCGGGTAGTTGTAGAGAGTGGTAAGTTCTCCCCCTCAGTCTCCTTTTCTCCAGGCTGAAC
>VZRU01017481.1:1965-13834 GCA_013398155.1 Pedionomus torquatus | reverse complement strand
CCCCCCTTCCTCGTAGTTTCTCTTCATTCATAGATTCCTTCTTACACTCACCCCATTCATTCCCAACCACCCTGTAGGCACACATGTGCTGCCTGTGCAAACTCCCGTCTGCAGGACCCTTTCCAAGGATGATCTCCTGTGTGCAAGACCCGGTGTGTGCACAAGCCCCCCGCATGCCAGACCCAAGCATGTAGGGAACAAACTTCCCTAAGCTGTTTACCAGAGCCTAAATGGGAATATAGACATACAGGGTTGGGAAGCTTGAAGATAAAAGGACCCAACAGCTCGGGTGGCATGGGGCAGCCTGGGCTGCTTGGTAGGATGGGCCTTCAAAGCATAGGGTGTTCCACCAGAAAGGTTTTCAGCAGTGGCCCAGATCACCCGAAACACTGCACAGATTCAGTAAGTCCCAGAGAAATAGCTAAGTCCTCTAGGAAATGAGCTGTAGGCAAGGCGCTGGGGGAGGGACCCTGTGGAGCTGGCTGTCAAGAAAGCCTGGGAATGGAGGAGACGGCTGGCGAACCAGCGAGAAACAAGCAGGTTTGACAAAAATCTATTCGCCACAGATGGGTTGAATTCTGCAGAATCAGCATTTCCTAGCAACTGCACGTGTCAGAGGAAATTCCAGATCCTGTCTTGTCAGAGTGCATGCAGAATCCTCTCCTTGGGAAACAAACCTGTGCCGGCAAAACCCCACTCCCCTTGACTCTCCTGTGGCTTATTTTTGTCTGTCGTTGCCAGTTATTCTAGCAGGAACTGGTTGCGAGTCTTGTGTTTTTGTGGTCTCATATCTTCCACTGGAACAGGCTGCTGGGGCTGTTTCCTTCACTGGTTTACAAATCAAATACTAGAAAACTGGGAAGTTTCAGCTTTGCGGTAGCTTGAGCAATCGTAATTCAGATACGCTTGTAAGAACCCCGTGAACATGGTCAACAGACCCAGTTCAGGTTGTACCCATAAGAGCTGGCTTGGCTTTTTGTAGCCCACGTGTGAGGAATCTCACAGCGTTTATCACCACTTTGGGGTGCAACACCTGAGATTTAATTATCAGGAAGGCACTGCATGTTCCTTCAACTCTCCTGTCCCTCTAGCTCTCCTGTTCCTCCAGCTCTCCTGTTCCTCCAGTGTCTTGTAGACCTCCCCAGCCTCCAGAGAAGTGTAGAAAGGCCTACAGCTCTCTGTTGTTCTCCCATCCCACCCCCCAAAGTTAACATTATTGGGCTCATTCTTTCCTGGAGAGGCTCGCTCTGCTGCTAAGAAGGAAGAGAGAGGACCTAAGAGTCATGTGGGACACACCACAACAGCTGGAGTCATTCCCGATACTACTGGAACGGCTGGGCAGGGACAGCATTAATTGCAGGATGGTGTAAAAGGAAGAGGCAGGCAGAGTGACTAGGGACCAATTAGCTATGGTGAAAAATCTACCAGGAAGCCCTTCAGAAAGCTTGCTGGTCTAACCCCAGGTCTCTCATCCCTTTACCAAGGCTACAGTGTGGGAGAGCAGACCACAAAGCTCAACACAGCATCTCTGATGGCAGGGCTTTCTCTTCTAAACCAGCGCGTAGCAAAACACCACGCTGACTAATCCTCTCCAGCCTCATCTTGCAAGTTTGGAGGGCATTGGAGGCCTTCGTCGAACCGTTGGCTTCATGTGGTGAGTGCAAGGCAAAAATAAACAAGCCTCTTTACAAGAAGAGGGAGGTGATAAGAAAGGCAGCACTGGTAGAGTCCAGCAAGAGGAATGCAGTCCGTGCTGGGCACAGGTAGACACAGGGACAACAACATGCTTAAGGGTGAAGGAGATAAGGGAGGAGCTGGATTATAAAGCAAACTGATGCTGGAGGAACCGTTTCAAGGTTTGCTTCCGTGCTGGGGAAGAATGGCTGGTCTTAAAATCAGGCAATTAAGACCGTGGCAGCTCCCTTCAAGGGAGCAAAGGTGGGTGCAGCACTTAGGACTGGAATCACTAGGTCTGCAAGGCTTTGGGGTGGAACTGACACGATGGGAGTTGGAGTTCGAAACATGGACCCACCAAGAGGTTGCTCAGCTTCTGTAGAGCCAGGGGACCCTCAGACAGTTTCCTTCACCGCCATGGTTCTGTTTCAGGGCTCGGGTGAGACTTGCTGAGCCTGGCCAGGGTTGTGCACGTGGCTGGTTGGGAGGCACCTAAACCCCAGTCAGATCTGCAAATGAGGTGTTTCCCCAGTTGGTGGAACATGGCTGGTTTGCTGTGCTCAAACCACCTTGCACAGATGCCACGGGAATGGGACAAAGTCCTTTCTTTTCAATAGTTTTAACATCCTCTGGAGATGAGAAGTGTTCAGACCTCTCTTCTGCTGGAGAAGGTAGGGATGAGTGGATGAGTCCTGACCCACCTGCCAAAGCTCTCTCAGTGTAAAACATGGAGGATCAGTTTGGCAGAGCAGAGGACTGGGAGGACATGGTCTGTTCTCTGTCCTGAAAGAACAGGAGCCCAGGATCTCCATCCCCGCTACAAGGTGTGTTTCCACTTAGACAAGTCTCTTTGCCCAGAGCAGTCTGCCTCAGTGTAGTCATGACATAAAGGTCCTCACTGCCCCGGGTACTGCCACAGCCTCCTACGCTGCAAGAAGGGCTGGAGTTGTGAGGCACCATCTCCAAGAGTCCTACTCACACCGTCCTATCCCACCTGGCTGAATGGGGGGGCTGATTTTACATGCCAGCCCTTCCTCATCATCCCATCCCTCGATGTTTCTCCTCCTGAAGCCCCTTTTGGTTGCTGTGTATCAGAGTTACCCAGAAGATACTCAGGAACATTCTTGGATCATCTGAGGATGCTCCAAATGCAGGTTTTTGTGTGGGCAAGCCAAGCCAGTTACTTCTTAGAACCTTCTAGCTTTTTACTAGCTTCTGGCTTGTATTAGCTATTCTTCTAGCTGTTAGCTTCTAGCTTCTAGTGCCAAGAAGCTCAATGTCCCCTGTCACCTTGACAGACCATGGGGACAGACCTAAGATAGCTTTCACTGAAGCTGCTGAGGTTCCTGAAAATGGGGCTGCATCACAGGGTACATCTTGGGGCTGCAGTGCCTCCTGGCAGAGGACCTCCATCTGCTCACTTACCCACAACCTGCAGGTTTATGAACTTTCGTTTTCTAGTTGACCTGGAAAAACCTTTGAAGGTTTGAAAAACCTTTCTGTTTTTCTTCCCTCCCAGAGCCGCTAAGGTGAAGGTTGTTTGCTGGCTCATGTGTGCTCAGTCAGTGTCAGAGAAGTCGGTCTCCTCACACCTCCTCCTTCCAGAGCCTGCATGACTCATCCTCTTCCTTGCTTGTTGATTCTGGGCTTTTTTTACAGGAAAATAATTGTGTAGCTTTAAGCAGGGGTCAGGTCATTAGTCAGGGAAAAAAAATTTAACGTTGATGGCAGCTGTGATCTCTCCAGGCTGCTGGAAATGTGCTGGAAGATGTGTCCATGTTTGGAGTGACCAGGGTACCTCTGAAGAAAGGTTGCTCTGGAGTGCTCCAGGTTTATAAACTGACTCCTCCACAAGTGAGCTTGTGTTGTCGTACCCTAAGTGCACGCATTTTTGTTGCCCTGACTGGTCTCACCAGGGACCCCTCTTCAGATGGTTCCCGTGCATCCAGGAGCCACATTAAATTCAAGCTTGGGGCCTTCTGCCAGGACTATACTGGGTGTGCCTGTTTCCAGCCATCTCCCGGATGGACGTTGGACCCCTGCTGTAGGTAGTTTGTCTTCCTCTCTGTTTTAAGTCTCATGACAGCCAGCGGACTCAGTTTGTAACCAAGTCTCCAACCCTTTCTGCTGGATGGCCCTTGACTTATGTAGTAGGTATACCCATCTCCATCTCCTGGGTGAACTTTGGATCCATGTTGTAGCCTTGTTTCCAGTCCTGCCCTCTTTTGGACCATCAATCAGGTTCTGCAGTGACCTGCAAAAGCTTCTGTGCCTGGGACATCTCCTTTCCCACAGCAGGGACCTCATTGCCTGGTTGTTTTGGGTAGAGAAGAGTCTTTTCAGGCCCTTCCACCAAAAATGTGCCTCTCTCTCGCAGGCTCCAAGGAGGCTGCACAAACCATGCTGAAGCTGTACGCAAAGAACTGGAGTTGTTTAGATTGGTAGTAGAAATGTTGATTTTTGTATGAAAGACACAGGAGTGGGAATGTCCAAGTGTGTGAAAGCACCTAAAAGAAATGGCAGAGCAAGGGTTAAAAGGAAAAGCATGTGTTGAGTTCCCTAAAGCACCCTGTGTTTGACTTCATTCAAATGAAGAGGAGGAACAAATTGACCTGAAACAAGAGTCTCCAGAGGATGAAAAACAGGGTGGGAGCCATAAAATCCCCCAGATAAAGAAATCAAATGAACTTTGACATTCAGGAATTTCACTCAAGAGGGGCAAAACAAAAGGAAAAGGAGCCAAAACAGCCTCCTCTCTGGAAGGGCAGTCGAAAACTAGCCCAAAATCAGTTTGTGGTGCTCTGGCAAGACCCTCAGAGCCATGACGAGATCTGCACAGTTGTCCTCTCTTGGCTACCCTGTGGCGTAGAGTTGACGATGGCCAGATCATCTGGGCGCACACATGTTGGTGCTGGTAAGACAGAGCTCAAATTAAATTCTTCAGGACGAGCGTGAGAGGGCAAAATCAACTTTGCTTGAGATTTTGGATGATAAAATTGCTTTCTTCTCCCAGAAGATCTCACCGTAAGTTTTATTACACTAATTTCCTGTAGACTGCAGAAGGGAGTTTCTCATTCCCAGGAGCGGTGTCTGCACAGTTTTCTAATTGCTGATTAACATATAATGCCGGGGCAGGCCCTGGAGCTGGAGGCAGGTCCCAGATAAGCTATTGTGAGCGTTGGGCATGGAGCCAGCGCCTGTTTCCTGACCCTGATGGGCCAAGGAAGACAGAACCCCTGCCACTCCCATGCCTGACGAGAACGCTTTTGTGTGGTGCTTGAGGGTTTGCCAAGGTGAGAAGTCAGCTGAAAGAGGAGAAAACCATATGTCATTCATAGAAGCATAGAATGGTTAGAGTTGGAAGGGACCTCAGAGGTCATCCAGTTCCAACCCCCCCCTGCCATGGGCAGGGACACCTCCCACCACACCAGGTTGCTCCAAGCCCCATCCAGCCTGGTCTTGAACCCTTCCAGGGATGGGGCAGCCACAGCTTCTCTGGGCAAATTATATTTTATGTAGAGCTGTCTCTCCACTCACTGCCTCAGCAACTACTATTGTTTTTACTGTTGGTTGAGATCCTGGTAACCCTGGGGACGTTCTGGGGGTTGAGCATCCTTTGGAGCAAAGTTCCTACATGGTATCAGTGGAAAAGCATCTTTGGGTCTCCTTTGCTGCTGGACATTGCTATTTATTTGGTTTTGAGCAACCTGGTCCAGTGGGAGGCTGGAACTAGATGATCTTTAAGGTCCTTTCCAAACCAAACTATTCTATGGTTCTACAATAAAGCAAAGTCAAGCCTGAACACCACAATTCTGCTCTTGTGAAGGGAACCAGCACCTACAATGGATACATGGGAATGACAGAAAGGAGATGGAGAGTATTAGGAGAGGCAGTTGAGCTGGTTCTCCAGCCCCAATGGAGACACCAACCAGATGCTGAGGTCAGCATTTTTCTATCATGCTTTGATACATCTTGTTAACGACACTGCTGATCCTGGAGACAGTTCTCCAGCTCTTCACTATACATTGCCAGGAAACCTTTCAGATCCTGTCTAAAAGCTCCTTTGCTTCTATGTGGACCCCACGGTAAAAAGTGGGGAGAATGGAGCAGCCCAGGCCTTCCCTTTGGAGAAGAGAATGGAAGGATCTCATCCCAGTTTATACTTCCCAGTATAAGAGTTTTCACTGGATGACAGCCTTCCAACCAGGCCAACTCCTTTTTCATAATTTTTTCCCTGAGTTTGACACATGTTAAACTTGTGATCTGTTATAACAACCACCGCAACTTCTTTTTCTGCCAGATTGCTGCAAGGCAGATTTCCTCATCCTGTCTTCGTGCAGATGACGGGTCCACACTGACTGTAGAGCTTTGTGCTTGTCCTTCCTAAATTACCTCCCCTTTCTCAAACTCTCTCTGAGATTTATTGGAGTCACTCAGAATTCTTCTATTTGCAGATTCCCTCAGTTTGTCACCTGCAAGCTCAATGAATTTATTCTCTGATCCGTCATTCAAACCAGTAATTAAAACATTGCATCATCCTGGAGCCAAGACAAGCCACAGAGGGCCCTGTTTAATAGATCATTTCAGTTTGACAGCAAACTGTTGACAGTTATCTGCTAATGATTTTAGCTAGGCTGTGTTTTCATAGTTTGCTTATGAGATTCTCATGTGATATGGCCCCAAAAGCTTTATTAATAGCGAGCTACGTGACAGGTACCACTTACACCCTAACTACAGATTTTTGGCATCCTGTCACAGGTGGGAATACCACCCATCTCTCACAGAGCTCTTGCTGATCATCCCCTTCTCCTTGATAGCCTCTGCACCGCTGCAAATTGTTTGATGATTTATTTCAGGTTGTTTTCTAAGGCTGGGGTCTGGGTTGGCTGCTCTGTGTGTCCCCAGAGTCTCTCCCATCCCCTTTATGATAATGCCAGATGCTGCACGTGGTGGTACCCAGTCTTCTGGACTACCCAGATTTCCCTACTGTGAAGAAACAGGAGCAGGTTTGGTAGGGTTTGGTGGCCGTGATAGATGCCACAGATGCTCTGGCATCCACAAATTTCAAGAAAGATAACGGTTCCTCTAAATTTGTAGAAGAGGAGACCTAGGAACCCCCTTGTCCCTCTTATCTTGTTGAAGGCATCAGCTGTTTGGATGCTATCAGCAGGCAGCTCTTAAACTAGCGTGGTGAAGAAGCAGGGAGGCAATAGGGTGCTGGAATGGGGCACACAGTGATTCTTGCAGAAGTCTGCTGGCAGGAGAAAGTCCCTGAAAGCAGGACCAAGCAGCTTTTTAAGTGTCCAATGGCTGATAAAGCCGGTGCAGAAGTAGGTGGCTTCAGAGAGTCCTCAGCAGTGGTTACTGGGCCCAGCTGAGCTCTGAGAGGACCACATCTCCCTCCAAACCCTTCAGCATCTCCTGCTGTGTTGCTCTAAAAGAAGATCTGCATGAGGTTTGCTGTCCCTCCTTTGCTCTGCCCATCTTGGTCCCCCACATGCCACCAGCCTCGGTGGATTTGTCTCAACCTTTGACTCGTTCTCTCTCCACCAGCTGGCCTCACCCACCAGGTCTTTGCCTTCTCACGTGCACAGTGAAACCGGTTGAGATATAAATTGCTCCTTCTGCTTCCCCTTTCCTGTGCCAACTCGCCTGACGGTAAAGACAGTAATGGCTTTGGCCTGGAGCCCAACGTTCCTGGAGATTTTTGAAAGCACCCAATGGGTTCCAGGGAAGAAGTGTCTTCTCTCTTTGCGGGGCACTTGTGGAGCGTGTGCCCATGGCATCAGGATGCAGCGCGGCCACCGCAGCCCCTACCAGCACTGCCAGCCCCTGCCCTTAGCAGCTGGACATCTCTTCCTTCCTTTTGGTTTGAAGAGTCTTCCCCTTCCCCTTTTTCATTGTTATGAATCCTTATTGTTTATGGTTGTCTTTGGTGAGAGAAAATTAACAGCGCGAGACGTTCACGTTTGGCCTTCTTGACATCTGCCATCCCTGGATCTGGCTCACCAGGATGCTCAGATCAACAGGCGTCAGCATCTTCTTGTCCCTGCCCAGCGCTGTGATGTCTCCTCCTTCATTTGCTTTGCTTCTCTCCTGTCCATTAAACAAAATGTTTAAAAAATGGCTAGTGGACTTCAGAAATCACAGTAAAAAAGATGAGGTGGATGAGGCACCTTTGGCCCATCGTCCTCTTGGGAACCCAGTTGCTTTGTAATCCAGGCAGCGTGAAGCATCTCAAAAAATGTGCAACCAAAACACAGCAGACTTCCAAGGCAGTGCTTCAGACAAACCAAAGATCTCATTTAGCCATCAAACACAACATCCAAAAAACAAAAAAAAAAAAAAAATCACTTGTTTGGATGAGCTCTGGTTTCCCCCAGAACACAGCTGAGCTAGCGAGGCTGCCAACTCTCCCTTTTTTTTTTTTTTTTTTTTGTTTCTTTCTTTTCTTTTCCAGAAAACTGAGCTTACAGCAGGGGTGACGACCAAGAACCTTGGGACTGTTTGTGTTAGCCATTGGCTGCCTGCCCTTCTTCCTCGCTGCAGACATCCCCAGGCCTCCTACAGAGCCTTTCTGTCTCCCCTCAGCTGCAGCTCTCGCAGAAAGCCTGCAGTGCAAAACCAAACAAAACCCAGCACAATCAATCATTTCTATGCCAGGAACATGGTTTTGTAGAGACCAACTCACAGTTGCTAAATGACGGGGGTGGGTTGGTTTGGCCCTGCACAACAAAAAGAGGGAAATAGATACGAGGACATCGTCTTCTCCAGCTGGACCAGGTCCATCAGGAGGTGGTGAGCAAATGATTCCCAGCGCAGTGCTCCCCGTGCTGCCCCCCACCTCCCCTCCCCGTGTCCCCACTGATAATTCTGCCGCTGCCTCTCCTCTCTCAGCCACGTCTGCCTTTCCCCCAAGCTTGGCCAAGACATCAGAGCCGGGCAATAAAGGATGCTCGTTTCAAAAGGTGATATCCCCCATGAAGGCAAAGAGCCAGAGGAGCCAGAAATTGTTCCCCATGGAGGCTGAAGGGATGTCCAAAATGAGTTTTCCCTCTTCTTACTTGTTTATGAACTGCTTGACTGACTCGTGGTAACTGACTTGCTGTGAAGAGAAGACACTGAACATCCCCTCTGTACTGACAGAAGGCAGGATGGGTTGTTATTCCTCACAGTCCTTTGAAACTCAAAGAGACAGAAATATGTCTTCAAGGATCTCTTCAGAGCTGTAACGATTTGAAGCCCGAACATGTCAAAAGAGCTGTCTTTTATGTGTTTTCTTAGGTGACTTGAATGTCTGGGGACACTTATGATGCAAGTAGACTTGGGAAATCAATGAGAGTTCAGCCCCTAACTTATTTTGACTTTCTCGAAAATCCCAGGGGAAGCTCAGCCATAAAGCACGACTCTCTGAGAGCAGTAATTATCCCAGAGCAACAACACTTTTATTTCACCCAACAACGCCATCCTGGGGAGGATGTTCTAACCCCATCATAGTCCACAGGCAAAGATGTAAACGATAGTGGTTAGGACACCAAGGGACGTCGCCCCGTAGCTGCTGTGCTTGCTGCTGGCTCCATTCACGTTGCACAGCGGCTTCTCACAGCAATAAACACTCTGGTAGGTTTGGTTTTGTTGCTGACTTCTTGCTGGACACGTTGGAGAACACATCTTAGAGATGACATAGGTAGGCTTGTTGGGCTCTAATGCAAAAGACAAGTGGGAGGTGGGGGGAAGAAAGATGTAAGAACCATCATTAGAATGTTTTCCTGGCTATATCTGCATTGGTGAATAAAGGGTGGCCAGGGACTAGTCCCCACAGCATGTCCTCTGCTTAGCTCTAACAATAATCTGGCCATGTCCACACTGCTGTAACGCGATGCTGGTCTACTCCGGGCTCCGTGTTTCATCCATCCCTAAAGTGGGACATGTGTGGGTGACTTTCAGTTCAAGCTGCCTGAAGCAACACTCAGGCTGGGTTGCTGCCCACCCGGATGGTTTTGCTAGAGCATAAACCCAGGAGGAATATACTGTATGGCCCAAGATTTGGTCTGAGAGAACATGGAGGTGCTTGAGGGTGCAGACCCCTGAGAACGGACTTGAAGGATTGTGCATGGCAGAGGGAGTCAGTGGTAATGCAGTCTCTCCCAAACATCTTTGAAAACAACCCTGGGAGTAAATAATGCTATAGCAAGAGGTGGTTGGAGCAATAGCAGAAAGCTGGGGGGAGGTAACCGTGAAGCAGTGCACACAACCCCAGGCTTGAGCTCAGTCTCTGGAGCTGCTTCAGCATTTTCCCAACTCTAGGTAACAATATCAAGTACGTACGGACACTGCAGTGACTGCAATGGTGAGGAACAAGGTTGGTGTTTCCTAACAGTTGGTGACTGGGGGCTTCTCTTTCATAGAATTGTAGAACAGTTTGGGTTGAAAGGGACCTTAAAGATCATCATCAAGTTCCAGTCCCACTGCCATGGGGGGACTGGAACACCTCCCACCAGACCAAGTTGCTCCAAGCCCCAATCCAACCTGGCCTTGAACCTCTCCAGGGATGGGGCAGCCACAGCTTCTCTGAGAAACCTGGGCTGGGATCTCACCACCCTCGCAGCAAAGTAGTTCTTCCTGAGATCTCATCTAAATCTCCCTTCTTTTAGTTTAAAACCATTCCCCCTTGCCATATCACTCCCCTCCTTGATCAAGAGTCCCTTCCTAGCTCTCCTGTAGACCCCCTTTAGGGACTGGAAGGCTGCTCTAAGGTCTCCCTGGAGCCTTCTCTTCTCCAGGCTGAACAACCCCAACTCTCTCAGCTTGTCTTTGTAGGAGAGGGGCTGCAGCCCTTGGATCATCTTGGTGGCCCATTGTTTCCATACTTGGCCAAGACTGGGAGGAAAACCCATTCCTGGGGCTGCTCTTCTACAGCAAAACCCAAGGCATTGTTCAGAAACATACTCGTTCCAACGTAGTTACGGATGGTCACACAGTATTTCTCTTCTTCTGCACACATGGAAATGGTCAAACAGTTCTTGTTGGACTCCTCTTCTTGGCAGACGTAGCACATAAATGGGTAAGCTGGGTGGAAAAAAAAAA
The DNA here is from genome assembly GCA_013398155.1 of Pedionomus torquatus. Classification (NCBI taxonomy): domain Eukaryota; kingdom Metazoa; phylum Chordata; class Aves; order Charadriiformes; family Pedionomidae; genus Pedionomus; species Pedionomus torquatus. The sequence continues at coordinate 3,073 of VZRU01017481.1, read as the reverse complement.
GAAAAGCCAAACAAATCAAAACAAAAGACAAAGAAAAAAAAAAAAGAAAAAGAAAAAAAGCACATTACATGCTTTAGGAATCACAATACCCTCAACCTGTATCTCTCCATTTTCCTAGTTATAGCCTGATGAATGCTTGTGTGTGAACGTCCAGTGACTTTCTTTATCCCTTGACCCGTGGCAGCGGTGTTAAATCCCTCTCTGTCTCAGACGTCTCAGACTGTGAAGTGCTANTGCTCCGTCGAACTTCTGCATACTCCTGTAAGACGGAGGATAAAGGGGAAGTCTCACCAAAAATAGGCTGTAACTGGTAAATGCAGAATTTGGTGTGATAATTCAGACGTCTGCAATGCAGATGCAGAAGATGACTGGTAGGAAGGGCGATGAGCCTGTCGAGAATGTACCACTTGCCCTCAAATCCAGAAAGATGGTAGGACAGACTTCTGGAAAGCATCTGGAAAGTAATGCTAAAAAAAAGGAAGAAGAGCAAAAACACACCCTGGATGTGAAACCACACCAAAACGTCTGCAGAATACTCCCCAGCTAGGCAGATGAGTCGATTTATGGTTTTCATAGTGGTAATTGGGTTCTGAGCTTGCAAAATCACCCAGAGGAATGGGGTTTTGTGTGCAGGAAGAGGGAACGTGTTACTTGAAAAACACAGACGTTTTTGGAAAGGAAGGCAAACACAGGGCGAAATGATTGCTAAATTCCTGATAAGTCTGGGTACAGTCTGTCAGTATGGAAGGAGCAGAAAGCAACTTGAGGACGTGTTCCCGTGAGCTCAGTTTTGCCTGATAAGAAGTTGGCAGCAAGAGGAAGTGGAAGGGCAGTGTAGGTCAGAGAGCTCATGAAACGAGAGGTTCCTGATGGAAGGGGAGGGAAGGGAAGGGAAGGGAAGGGAAGGGAAGGGAAGGGAAAGGAAAAATTATCAACTGTTGATGCTGAGAGGGTCGTAACACCATGTAGCTTCTTTGCTTCATTCATCACAGAAAGAGTTGAATCTTCATGTGGAAGAGATGCAATAAAGTTTTTGCCAAAGATTTTGGCACAATCTTATCATAGAATCATAGAATGATAGCCTGGAGAAGAGAAGGCTCCTGGGAGA
>VZRU01017480.1:111221-135108 GCA_013398155.1 Pedionomus torquatus | reverse complement strand
GAGGAGCGGAGATGCCGCCTCCGCGTTTGGCCAGACTGCCTCTGCCCCTCCGCGACGGAGAGCTGGAGTCACCCGTCACCGGCCGCGGCACGGAGCGGGGGACACAAGCCCTAAACTTTAGGAGCAAAGTGTGTCCGTTGAGCTCAGCAGGCAAGACCCTCCTGGAGTGGGGGATCTGTCGGAGCAAGCCGCTGGGTCGGCCCGGTTATCCTCACCTCGTTTACCACCACCATTTCCCTCACCGATCACTGCCGCTGTCTGAAAGCGGCTTTGTCTCCTAAGTTTCAGTGTTACTTTGGGTGACATAGCCCCTCAAGGCTATGTGTCCTGAGGTTACTTGCTAAAGTGCCGCAGTAGAGCATAATTTCGACTGTTCAGGTTGCTGCTGAAATAAAACAGTCCGGTTTTCCATTGTCTGATATGCTTTGATTTTTCATAGTAATCTGTTTATCTGTCATTTTAGCTTGGAACGTTCAAGAAAGTGAAAAATAACCAAAAGATACAAAAACAACCAAAAAGATCTGACAGACACATTTTAGATGTGCTTCCTCAACCATACCTGTTACGTTAAAGGAATTTTTATTTTACACTTGAATTTCACTTTAAGGGCCAAAGATCTTTTTCAGTACTAATGGAACCTGAAATACAATAATTTTTTTTAAGGAACATATCTGATGCTGTAATTTTGCAGTGCTCAGAGAGTTTCATGTTTTTTTGTTATTTGGACACACTCCTATACCTTAACTGATAATAGTAGCGCATATACTGTATCTTCACTTGCAAAAAAACATCTCATGCAACTGTATCTTTAAATGTGTGGCACCACTATTTCCAGCAGTGTCTAAAATGTGTTGCCCTCACCTGCCTAAGGAAAGGAATTTTATTTCACAGAATACATCTTGGAGGAACAGAGGAAGTTGTTTTCTTTCCTTCTCAAGCCTTTGGGGGTATGAAGAAAATGTTTACTTAATGCTTACAGGAAAATGGTGCAGTTAAATGCAGTTTCTCATTTGGTTTGTTCTCTGTTCATTGATTCAGTTATGAAGTGCTAAAAATTGATGACTTAGGATAGTTTTCAAATATGATCTAGTAAGATTCATGCTGAGAACATGCTGAAGTGCGGCAGTGACTCTTGAAAATGAGTTAGTACCTCTGGTCATCTGGTCTTCTTTCAGATTATGAGTCTCCATGAGGTCATTAAGTGCCTGGAGTGAATTACAGTATTGCCAGAGTGTACACCTCTCCATGCCCCTGGCTCTGCTCTCCCAAGGGATGGACTGAGGGTGCTGGTAGTTACTCTGAGAACATTAACCCTCATCACTCTACGCATATGAAAAACTATGCCTTAACATCATTTTTGAATGCCAGTAGCTTCGCGGCACTGTCTTGCTAAATGGAAGTAACAACATTGTCCGACTTCAGAATAATTATGTAGCTGTGCGTGGTCAATAGATGGATGTTTTAGCTTTATTAAACCACTTTCAGTACTCACTGACCACCTTCTTTACTTTCATACATTCATTGTGAAGCACCTGTGCATTTGCTGACATTATAGCTGGCATGAAGTATTTTTTCTTACTGAGGCTGAAATCAACTTTGCTTCACTTTGTTCCTGCCTTTCATGTTCCAGGCTATGCCTTTAGGTCAGTGTTGGCTAGTTACAAAAACCTTGGTCCTGTCTCACAGCCACTAAGAAAAAAGGATGTGACCCATAAATTCTCTCACCTTTGTTTTAAGTTGCTAATGCAAGATGTAGGCAGCAATTGCTTCTGACCAAAAAATGCCCTCTTGGCTGTATGACAGCTTAAGTAAATTGCCTCTTTCACACCCCTTGGCAGAGGTTAGAAGCCACTCCTATTTGAGGAGTTCATGTCTAAGTTATGAGTTTGTTCTCTGTGAGGTCTTGGGGTCCTTGTTTCAGTGTTGCACCACTCGTGGTGCAACATGGTGCAAACTTAATATCATCTGAATTTCCTGTATTGCAGTTTATGTTTGTCTCGTCCCCTCACTATGTGTTTCGAAGAAGACTCCATCTTTCTGTGCCCTCACATTAGGTAATGGTGGACAGCAGTAAGATCCTGCAACTTTGCCCTTTCAAGGCTGAACAAACCCCAAATGCAGCTCCTTCATTTGCTCCTTTTATGTTGTATCCTCCAGCCCCTGACAATCTTGTGGCCTTTCACTGCACCTAAGTGTGTCAATGTCTTTAATACACTGGAAAGCCAAAAACTGGACACAGCACAGTATTTCACCCAAGATGGTGCAGAATATATCATTTCTGATTTTGAATGTAACTTGAATGCAATACTTCTTAAAACACATGAGATGGCAGCAAATACCAGAGTGTTGCTAGCCCAAGAGAGAGAAGTTGTTGGCAATGAGACAGATTTTACCATGTTCCTGATATTATTGTCTAGATTGTGCGGGTTACTGCATTTCTGTTATACTGCAATTTCTGTTATACTGCATTGAGTCAGAAATCAGGACATGAGAGCTGGCTGTTCAAATGTAATCCTGGCTGCAACTTTCTGTAGCCTATAAGTTTAATTAGTAGTGTGCAATATAGCGGTGTTATATAAAATACCTTGTGCAAACTGTGGACAATAAATAACTTTTTTTTTTCTTTAAACTAGCTTTTGTCAGTTTTACGTTGACATTATGCCTTCATCTTAAATATGTTGATGGCAATATGTAAGCTTACATCTTACAAGTGTTCTGGAAACTCCTTCAGCTATGGAACTTTGTTCAACATTTCAGTGACATGAAGTTAGCCGTATATGAACTGTGAATGATGTACAGTAAAAACAGTAAAAATAGGGAGTTCGTTAACCCAGGGATAGAGTCATTAGGCAGCTTCCTTCCATTAGTTATATACAGATCAAAAGTGCTTTGAGTGCTCCAACTCAGACAGAGGTTACTGGCTGCATGTAAAAGTTTCCAGGATATCTCTGCACCTCTTGCAAAGGTGTCCTCATTTGGGATAGAACAAAACCAATTTTCTTTTCAGTAAAGTCTCTTCTAACCCACTGTACTGTCTGAAATTTAGGCTGTGTTTTTCAGATGGTGTCTGCTTCTAGCAGTGATGAGGTCTGAAGTTTATAGCTAATGCTGAGGAATGGTATGCAGAGGGGCTCTTGCTTATGCATATTGCTACAACAACCAAAGTCAGCTAACTTTGTTATGTCTCACATTGGACAGTCAGAAAGAGAGGAGCATGGAGGGGTCACACTTGTGGAGAGAAATGGACAGGAGAGGTGACCCAAAACTGACCCACGGGATATTCCATTCCTTCTGCACCATCCTCAGTATAAAATCTGAGTGATCAGAGCAGTCAGCCTGACTCAATGGCCAGCATCTGAGGAGGACTGTGTTTGTCTGCCTTTGATCCCAGCCTGTGCATTCCTGACTCCAGATTTGGAATCCAGTTCCTGTCTGCTGCTCAGTGCAGTCCTGGTGCTTGCCAGTGATATGGTTGTCATCCTGGGAGCTCAATACTGGTTTTGCATATATTTTATTATTTTATTGTTAAGATTTCATTATTGCTGTTGAAAGGGATTTCTCAACCTGTAAGTCTTTCTCCCTTATTCTCTCCCCCTTCTCTGGAGGGAACCTCTGTTGTTCATGTAAAGGGCTAACCCAACCTAAACTTCCACAAAAAGGCCAGCTAGATAATCATAAATCCAACTTCTGAGTTGAGAATTCACTCTAAGTGCTTATTATATTTATTCTTGACACTTTACATTAAACATAAAGGAAACTATAACATTGATCACTTCCATGAAAGACCTTACCTATCTGGACAGTGTTCCTTTCACCCAATAGCATTTTTCCTCAAAAATTACCAGTGGGAAATGAAGAGACTGTGCCATACTGGTTAAAGGATGCCCGGGGGGTCTGCTGGGCAAAAGGCTGGGACGGTGCATTGCAAGTCTATGAGAGCATCAAGTCTGAGAGGCTCAAGTTCAGGTCTCTCTGTGGGTTCAGCTCAGTTGCAGAACTGTCAAAATGTTTCATTAGTATCTAAGAGCAAACATTAAATAACATTGAATGATTTGGCAATACTAGATTTTTCTTTGATTGTGTTCTTGCTACCAGTTTTATTAAAAATGTAATGCTAATTTCCACTAGTACTGTACAGATGGTCAAGAATCTTGGTTGTATCGTCAGGTGAAAGGGATGAATTAACAATACGTAATCAGGCTACCTTGTCTCCCCTCTGTGCCAGTTAAGTTGTTTCTTTCAGTACAGCGAGTTATCTGACCTATTTTTAATAGTGTTCTAAGTAAAATTTTTCACATTATCCGTCTTCTCTGCACCATCCAAATGACTTCACTGAGCTTTAAGAGTTTTATAAGCATAAAAGACAATCCCAGGATAATGACAAAGTGAAGATGAAAAGATTCCTGGTTTTGCACGTTAAACAGCTCCTCTTCCAGGGGTCGTTTACTATGCCTTGTTTACTACTGCCCCGTTTCATTTTTTTGTTCCGTCATTGGATCGCGAGCACGTTCTTTTCCTCTTCGCAGAAATTGTGTTTTATTTCAGGGCGCGGTAGATGGCAGTCTTTATCATCTGTTTGTTTTGTCGCCAGGCAGCTAACACGTCTTTTCTCCCACACAAAGAACTAATCTGCTTAGACTGCAGAAAGACATTATGGTTTAGCTCTGTCACTGATCTAACGGTTTGCACTTAGACCATCACTTTAACCTCTGTAAACTGCCCACTGGATCCACCCAGACTCTGGGAAAAACAAGTTGCATTTAACCATCACAGCGCCTTTTTGTAGTTATCTGATTTGAGGGCTGAACTGAGAAAAATTAATTAGGTTCCTTTGTAAAGCCTCATCCAGGAATGCATTCTATTCTTTTTAACTGAGTGGGAGAATGAAAGGGTGTTCTGGGTTTTTGCACTATTGCCTTCAAGAGTGTTTCACTGCCCAAGAAAAGTAACACAGGAGCTGAGAGGAAACACTAGAAACTATTTCACTATTGGGCACTATTGACTGCAGGATACCATGAGAGAGCTGAAAGTCAATTTTGGCCTTGTGTGATCTCTGTGAATGATTTGAAACCATGGAGATAAAATGATTTGGATATACTGTGGTATTTTTCCCAAAGGCAGTGATGAAACGTAACATTTTGGCAGCTTTGTCAAATCCAAAAACGGCACCTGTTGGCTTGATCCCAAGCTTAGCTTTTTTGAGTTGAGAAAGCTCCAAAATGTGATAGACCTGGACCCTGTGACAAGTTGACTAACAAGAAAAAGCAGCCTGTAGGAAAGTGCAGTGCTCTCATGATCATACGTGGAAATTTAGAAATCTTTCTTAAAAAAATAAAAATATGGAGGTAGCTGAAATAACTTTACCTTCAGTTCACAGCAAAGAACAGGTAGAAAGGAAAAAAAATGACTAAGTGTATACAGCCAAAAGCATTGCCTTAGAATACTGTTTTTGCACTAACCAGGAGTTACCAAACTTCTAATTGTTCACTTAAATTCTAAATTATAGTATCCTACAGGGAGACATAAAAGGTTAGCATTTGTAGAAGAAAGGAATACAAAGCCAGATATCTCATTTTTGTGTTAGAGATCTTGTTTCAAACATCAAATAATTCAGTTTCAATAGTAAAACTATAGCCAATTTCAGCTTATGTATGCAGAATCCTTTAGTGAATCCTTAGTGAATAAGATGATTTACAAGTTATAAAGGGAAGGGTGTATTGTGAATACTGTTTTTTTAAAAAGTGTATGAACACTCCCAGGAATTTTTTATCCAGTCTTTTGGCTCTCACAACATTTTAAAAATTATTAAAAATTATTTTCTTATGTCAATTGCTTTTTATTATTCTATTTCTGTATACCATTTCCATATTTTATTTTCAATCACATTACTCTTCCCATGTGAACTCCCAATTCTCCTAAGAGATTTTGAACCCTCGTGTGCCAATTTAGGTCTAGACCTAAAAGTTGTGAGGGAAGGTGATGCTTGATGGTTTTATTGTTGTTTTTCTTGTGACCCTGCAATGCTGGAATATGCATACTAATTTTCTGGATTTTGACACAATGTGTATCAATATGTCTAAAAAGCAAGTTCTTTGTTTTTATTCTGCTTGTTTTTTTCAGACATAAAGGGACTTTCAAACATCTGTCCAGGGCAATGATTTTAAGAGACAGTAGTCCAAGTTTTTTTTACTTGAATTACATCAGTGACAGCTCCAATCCAGGCATCATCCAAGGAAAGTTAAGAAAGTGTCAGAAGTTCCACAAAACTGAAAATCTTTCATCATCTTAATTCTTTTGTGTTTCTACCTTTTTCACCCAAATGTGCAAAATATGACAGTGTGCCAGTTTAGCAATAAATTCCAGTTTGCTGTTCAGTGAGATGTATTCAAAGCAGAAGATAATCCTTCTGTCATGGATATAAATAAAAATCCTGGAAGAATGTGAAATTACTTCTGGAATTGCCTCTGAGAAGACATTTTGAGAAGAGGAAGCTCTAAGCTCAATATCTGGCCATTTTCTTTGCAGCACCCATATGATTACACTAAGCTTGGAGAGGTTTATATGCATAAAAGAATATCCCAGAATAAGAACAATGTGAAAATAAATGTTCAAACTTCAAAGAAGTAAGAAGGTGGATAATTTTTTTTTAGGTTTGGGACAAACCCATTTCATTTGGGCTTGAACAGCTGACATCGCTTCAAATTTTTTTAACTGGATCAAAATCTAATGACATCGTAGAATTAATTATAGAACCAGAATCTCAAATTAGAACTTCAGTTAAAATGAGTAAGTCAGCTGGCTATGCTGATTTTTGAGAATGCACACTGCTAAATTAGTGTAACTATGCTCATACCTTTTATTTGATTTTTAAGAGGCAAATTAATCATTTGATCTCCTATCCTATCTCCTGATCCTATTGCTACAAGCAATGTTCTTTTCCAGCTGAGCCACAGCTAACAAGCCTTTTGTTCCTTTTTCTTTGTGTCCCTTTTATCATTTCAGTGTGCTCTTCCATGTGTTGCAAAGTACAGATGGCGAAATGCTTTGGATCACGCAATGTTTTCTGTTACTTCTTTTGTGAGCTGCAGCACCAGATAATCCTCATTTTTAAATTTTTGATGTGTTCTGTGCAATCACTTTCTTTTTGTTTAATCATTATGCCTGAAATAAAGAATGGCTCTTAACAGCTAAAAGTCAAAGGCATTGAGCAAAATTGTTCTTCCACCAAACTCCATGCAATAAATTGGCTTTACTCATACCAAAAAGAATAGCAAAATAGAATGATTTACCCATGATTTTACACAGTGATGAAGTCTTCCCAAATATGAGAACTAAAGCTATATCAGACACCTACAGTATGTACAGAAGAGTGCATGATACAAATAGATGCTCAAATGCACTTGATGGAATATTTTAGTATAATGGAAAAGGGGAAGGGAACAGCCAGTGATGGAGAAGCAAACAATGTTAATAAGGATGGCAGATGTAGGAAATATGGAATTGCAGTAAACATCCTAAGATACTGTTGACCCAAGACTGTCAATATGAAGAGTATTAACCTGCAGGAAGAAGACGAGGAAAGAACTGCACACCTAACTTAATTGTTGCACTGGTGAAGTCATTGGACTAAAAAAAAAAAACAATAAGGTTGCTAAAACACACAGGCAAGTCCTGATATTTGGCTGCACCAAATACTGTGCTTCCCAAAATCTAGCTTGATAATGATGTGGCATTCTATGCATTTCAAAGGCATGGCCAAACAGAAACTGAGCCTTTTCACAGTGTACAGTGTCATCTTTCGCTATCTGCTCCTAAATGTGGTGTTTGTGTTGATTACAGGGTATTTCTTCTAACATAGTTTAGGTAAACACAACAGCATGCTTCTACTCAGATGCAATTACATTTCTTTTATGCACAGCCTCACACACTTGTTTATATCACTTATCTTGCATCAGCTCTGGAGCTTACTAGACCCTCCATCTGAGCAGACTCAGCCTATTTTCTGATAGAGTAGGAGACTGAATCAGTACATAGAAAGGGCCTTTCAGTGCAGAGATGTCACAAAAGCACTAGACATCTATTTTGAACAGAGAAGTACATGAGATCAAAGTGTAAGCTACCACTAATTACGTGGTTCTCATTGTCCATTGGTTCTTGTCTCCATACTTTATTAGTACAGGTTCTCATTTGTTTGTCTCTTAAACTCTTTTTACAAAGTTTAAAAATAAATTTTAAAATAGCATTTCTCTGAATCATTTCTTGTCAAATTAAAGGAGTTAAACTGCCTGAAAAATATGGGAAATACTGTTAAGAAGACTGAGTAAAAAAAAAAACAGTCTCACACCCTACAACCACAACTCGATAAAATGAAATTAGGTCCTTTCATACTTACTGGCTGTGCTTCTCTGCTTTTCAATTTAAAAGACATTCTGGGAATTCCTACATTCTTCAGAAAAAGTACTACTAACAGTATCCAGCTGTAGATCAAAATACCTTCTTTTCTCTTAATTTTTTGTTGTTCTTGCTAAGAGACATGTCAAAGGAACACACACTGAATCACTGAATTTATAAAGAAATTAAATGAGCTGATGTGGGCTTGTCATCTTCCCTAACATCCTTCAGCTCCAGCATTCTTAGCCTCTCTGTCAAATTGCTGTAAACACCCCTACATGTTAACAGTTAACTGTACTCTGCAACATTGCTGCTTATTTGCAGTTGTATCCACACAAAGAACTTGGTAAGCCAGGGCGCAGGGGGTGATTCAAAAAGAGGAAGACAAGCTTACAAACGGAGTAGACAATGACAAAGCGCTTGTAATGCTTAGTGTGCATTGTAAGACTGCATGAGACTTTATAAAATTATTCCAGAACTTTGCCCCAGCACTGCCAGAAGGGACTGCATTCCCCTACTCCGAGGCAAAACAAAATACAGGTTAGGTCTGCAACCTTTTATGAGTGGCACTACTGGACACTCATCAGATTTCTGGTAGTCATCAGACTACGCTAATTGGCAGTGTAAGAGCAAATGGCAAGACATGCTTTACGGTTTATGAAGCTTTGAAAGAGTCTACTCCAGTGTGTTGGCATGAACTCCTTCTGGAGCAGGAGGAATGCTGGAAAAAAAAAATCTTGAATGATTCTTACTGTTTTCATATATCTTGTAAGTCAGCATTTTCAGATTAATAATTTACACATGGTTTTACAAAGAATCTAATCCAAGTGATTGAGGACCTGACTCTGGCTGGCAAAATACAGACTCCTATACAATAAAGTCCACTTTCCCTACTCCAGCCAAAACTACTGAAAGACACTTCAGGCATTTTAGGTTACTACTTTATAGAAATCTTTTACTAAGTGGAAATCCTAAGAGATGATGATTCTTCTCCTAAGAGGAAAAGAGATGGAAGAAAAAGAAGGAAAGGTAAACTTTCCTCTTTCTTGACAACAGTGGGCTGTGCAGTGTTAGAAATAAAACTATTAATGTCTTATCAACAAATAACTTACAGTTAACTTCATAAAAATTTGTAATACTGAATTATTTATCAGTACAATATTATGTTACAGTAAAAACATTAATGCTAGTTTCCCAAAATAATAGAGTGCTAGTGAAATCTAATACCACAAGTAGCAAAGAAGAGGATAGTAAGAAGATGATAGTAATCATAACTAGACATGCTAGGTGTTGCTTATTATATGAGGGATTTTTTAAAAGAAGAGATTATGGTTATTTATATAGAGACCCATTCATGCTTATGGTTTTGAAGACAAGAAAGTGGCCTAATCAGTGTAATTATTTTGATACACAGAATTAGAATATAAAAATGGGAGCTACTAAGTAGTTTACATATAAAGATGTATAAAAACAGTGTAAATAAAGAGTGCACTGTCGTTCTTAGTGAGGACTCAGACTGGTGTTTCTCCCTGTGAGAAGGAAGAAAGATTGATGTGATTAAGCAAAGGAAATAACAGAGCAAGAAGAATGCTGCTCTAAAAGAAACCTGAAGAACACAAAAGTGAAATGGGGACAACAGAGCAGAACCAAGAAAGCAAAAGAAGTAGGAAAAGGAAAAATATAAAGGAAAAAAATTAAAGAACTAAGACAAGGATAATTATAATTGTAATTTGTAGAATTACAATTATAATTCAGAGTCTCTGAAATGCTCTAGTATGTTAATTTTCCACTCAAAGGCAAGTTTTTGAAATAACCTGATCTCTAGGATTCTGCCTGCTGCCATGTAGTGCAACCACTGCTTACAAGCCTGAACAGATTTTGGAGGATGGAGCAATAATCTGCTATTCCTGCACAAAAACATTAATTATAGCAAAAGGTTGCCAATACAGCAAGTAAATTTCTTCTCTGTTTGGCAGAGTTTATGCCAGAAGGAAGAAGGATTTGAAAAATTTTTTGGTATTTTTCCTGTAATCCTGAGTAGAAATGTACATATATTAAATCCCTTTCTTGCCTAATGGATTTTTTCACCTGTTTCCAATATCTGTTTATGGAGTTAAATTAAATTCATGGCAATTTTTAATATGGCTGTTTATTTTTTGTCATCTGAAGCTCAACAAACTTCAAAGCATGATCAAGTTGTTTGCTGTTTATTTTTTATGGCTGTTTATTTTTTGTCATTTGAAGCTCAGCAAACTTCAAAGCATGATCAAGTTCATTTCATAGGTACATACGTCTTACCAAAAATTAGGTTCACTGGTAGAACAAAATGCCACCCTTAAGAAAATATCGAAGACTCAATCTTGCATACTTAGACAGCTGTATAGGCTGATAGCAATCTTTCTTGAGTTGTGAAAAGCTGGAAATGCTTTTGTTTCATTGGACTCTAGCACCACTCCTTCAGCTGCTTAACTGATCTAGAGGGCTAAAGAGAGGTAGGACAACATAACTATGTCCATTACAGAAAAATATAAAAGTATAAAAAGCATGGGAAAAAATTTGCACTTAGCACATGAGGCCACCATGGCAAGAGAGATACTCAGGTCCTTATTTTTGATTTGTGGGGAAAAAAGTGATCTTGGTAATTATCTACAAAAATTATTCTATTACGTATCAAGTAAAAAAGAAGTGGTAGTGTACTTTAATTAATAAGAGAGTGAAATGACAGTCAAAGTAGTGTATGAGTTACTGGAAAAAACATACACACTATGGAAGAAAGGATAGTATGTAAGTATTTACTTACCAGGGAAGCCAGCAGATTCTCTCCCACCAAAAGCCTTCCTTTGTTCAGTCCCACTGGCTTTTCTATGGCCCTTTAGTTACCTGACAACCTCTAAAACTGGCAAAGGAATACTGAGATATAACAGAAGGCAAGGATCATGAAGAGAGCTAGGATTTTTTCAACCCATAACAAGTGTACCTGAAGGAATTTACAAACCAACAGTATTCTACTACATCAACCATCAAAGGTGGTGGATGTAGGGCAAGGTCTGCAGGGCAGAGGAACATGTAGTGAAATACAACTGGATCATTGTGGGGAAAAGGGATGGGGATGAAGACATGGACTCAGAGGAATGGGGGTGGATACAGGGGAGGTTAGCTTTTATGTTAACTTTTCAATACTTGCTAAAGTTTTGCGTTAAATTCTCTGTTAAGTACTACTGTATGATTGATAGTATGCTGGACTCTATGGGGTCTTTCTTAAGTAAACACGTTATGAAGAATCCCATTCCTGATAACAGAAAAAAAGAAATACCAGTTTTATATTATTTGCTAGTGAATAATTTATTTTGTATTTTATAGGGCAGCAAATAAATTTATGTAATGAGCCTAAGATACCCATAGGGAGAGTTTTAAGATATTTTCTATTCTTCTGAGGGATATATCTGAATTGACTTCTGAACAAGATTAAAACCTCAGACCAGTAACATCATTTTAGAAGGAAACAGAATCCTTAAAGCTGTAATTCTCAGATTTTTTTAGTTGAATGGACTGTCGGGAATTCTTCATTTTTCACTGGACAACAATCTGTTTTCCTGAATATTTAATTGTTGTGTTCATATATTTTACTATTAATTACTCTTGCTTTGCAGATCATTATAATGCTTTAAAGAGCTTTAGCTCCATGCAATTATTTCAGGTCTCTTTATCCACTATCTGGTTAATTTCTTCTATTATTTTTTTGCATAGTAATTACTGAAAAAAATGTTTATAAACCAGTTACTAGTTTATAAACAAAAGTTCTTAAAGAAATATGGCACTTATTCCTTGGTATTGGTCAGAAATTTAAAATAGGTAATTACTGAAAAAAATGTTTATAAACCAGTTACTAGTTTATAAACAAAAGTTCTTAAAGAAATATGGCACTTATTCCTTGGTATTGGTCAGAAATTTAAAATAGGTAATTACTGAAAAAAATGTTTATAAACCAGTTACTAGTTTATAAACAAAAGTTCTTAAAGAAATATGGCACTTATTCCTTGGTATTGGTCAGAAATTTAAAATAGGTAATAATTTTTCAAACTCTGCTATCTGCTTCTGAATAATGGGTGGCCTGACCTTAACTGGTTATTTCATGTATGACTAAATGAGTTAACACAATGAGACATGACCAGAGAACAGAGAGAATCTGTTTTTTGTTTTTCATTGCTGCTATTGTATTTTATTACTTTAAGAACTTCTGAGTACTAAGTCCCATTTAACAGTGTTGCTTACCTTGATTAAAAATTGCTTAGGCAAGAAGGTACAGACTCTATTAGTCAATGCTCCTTGCCCAGTGTTTTCCCTATGAATGAGCCTAGACTATTTCTTTGAAACAATACATTTCTGTCTTTTAATTATATCCTGGAGTTGATGATGATCAACAGAGTACAAGTGTTCTATTGAAGCGGTAAGGAGGATCATGGGGGGTTTTGTTTCTGAAAGCTCCTTGTGCTCACATAGCAGAGTTTACCACGGTCGCACACTGTTTTAAAATGCAATTGTCATTCAGATGAGGAAGTGCAATCACACTCTTTCCCTCTAAATAATTTTCAGAGACCCTGTTTCTGGTTTATGTTATCCTTAATCAAGTGAAAAATTAAGGTGAGTTGATCCTATTATTTATTTCAGCTTTTTAAAAAGATTGCCAAAGACAGAGTTGCATAATACCATTTTGCAATTGGTAAACATAAGCACAGAGAAGATACATTTTAAATATTTGCACTTAGGCAGGCTAATATATTAGCACTGTTAGAGGATGGTGATCTCTAATGTTCTCATCACTACAGTAATAAATTAACAAATTGCTCTTAATTAACTCAGTGTCCACTGGAAAATCAAGATACACATTTCAGATTAGTCCATGGATAACAGGTGCAGTGTTCTATAAGAGCAGGTGTAATAGGAAACTATGTAATTTTCAGATGCTAGTTCTATGGAAATTCTGACTTCCTCTTGCTTCTGTTCATCTATAAGTTAACATTTTGTCGGGTCATTCTTTGACAGGATGGCTGTAATGAGAAAAATTACGAGTTAGTGGGTCCTTTCCATGTCACTGTGTTAAAATACAGCAAAGGAATTCTTGGTAGCATCTGCGATTTCTCAGCTTCCCCCATTGTTGTGTACTGCCATGCTATTCCATAAAATTTTAATTACAGATTATAACCTATCATCTGCTTTATTTTACATCCAGATGAAGTGAAACACTGAAAATCATGAGATGAAGATTTAGGTTTTCCACTGCAGGTCTCTAGACCTAATCTAGTCTCTAGATATATGCATTGGAATATATTTTTCAGATATTGCCTTATTTAGCAAGTAGGTAGTTATTTGATTATTTTTTTTCCTTAGCACTATTGTTACTATTGTTCCTAACTCACCTCAGCTTTTTTCTCTTATTCTTCACCACTGCTCGGTCCTCTCTCAATCTCTGCTCTCATCAGTTGCTTATTCCACTACCCTCCTTCCACATTAATCACACTGACAGTGGCTGGCATTTCCTGTTGACTGTGGTCTATAAAGAAGATACCCCAAGCTGCATTTTTCAGCTTGCAGCTGCAGTCTGCCTTTCCAGTTGCTCCCCAGATTCTGAGCCCTGTTACCTTCCTGTCCAAGTCAGGAATTTTCCTCACCATACTGCACAAAATAAGAAATTTCTGAATTAGTTGAGGGTCATTATCATGTTAAAGAGTCTCCTGTTAGGAGGCGAAGTACGTTAATGCAGCATTGCACTGAACCAACATTATTGCATGGCTCTTTGGCCAGAGCTGCAGAACCGTGGCTGTGCAAATCACGTGCAATCCCTGAGGGATTCATAAGTGACTGCTAAGTCATGGACAGATCATGCCATAACAAGGTAAAGCATGCTTACTGTAGCTGGAAAGTTTACAGCAACTTTCACTGAGCCCTAAGAAACCTCTGTGAACTGATCTATTTAAAATCTTCTATTTTAGCCACGCTTGCTAGTTTTACTCTTCTTTTTTTTTTTAACAGAAGCAGCAAAATACATCTAATACCAGAGCTAGGCCATTGCAACATTCCAAGCTTTTTCTAAGTTATATGTTAACTAAGTCATTATGTAACATTAAAGTATTTATTCAGTTTTGATTTCAGAGCCAGATTCTTCAGTGCTGATTCAATTTTGGTCTATGTTCAAGAGCTCACATAGCTGTGTTCATTAGGACTTTGTGGAATATTAGACACTCTAATCAGTCCCAAATGTACCTGAAGAAGATGGCTGAACTAACCTTAGCAGCTGCTCGTTAGTTACCAGAAGAACCAGCTCCATTTCTTTCACTCCATTATCCCGGCTCTGCACTGCTGCTCCCTACTTTGTACTGACTGTAATATTCATCTTCTCTGATCCTTTAGCAGGCCAGCTAAACTTATTTGGCCAACAAAAGCTGGACTTGGCATAATAAAATCTTAGGTTGGTTCAATCAGAAAATTAAACTTCATCTGCAGTTATATGGGCTAATTCTCTCCATATGTAGGTGTAGTCAGACTATGATCAAACCAAAAGGCATAAATGATTACAAGCCACCTGCAACCTGACAGGAAGTCTGTGTTGATGGAATTGCATATTTCATTTGCAGAACTGGTTTAAGCAATCTTTTAAAACCATAAATCATTACAGCATTCCACTTGAAGGAGATGAGGATTCAGAAACTCCACTAGAAGTTTTGCGGTGCAAGGAATTGCAGGACTCCTTCTTCACAAATCTTCTGCTTTGAGCTGCAAAAGTGCCTTTATTCAAGTTACAGTGATTTATAAAGAGGACTTCATAAACCTTTACCTCAAACAGAGCAGAGGAAAATGGCTTTGTAATTGATTGCTTTTGCTAAGGGATCTTGTTCAAACTCTGGAAAAGACAAAAACACTGACGGATGAGGAGCTATGACCCAATCTTGCAAAGGAGGGAGAACTGAAGACCCATACAGAGAGCTGAGATCTGAGACCTTTTTTTTCCAAAGGAAAAGTTATATTTTTGCTGAAGCTGTCATCTCAGCAGTTTATATTGGTGTACCATCTGAAGAATGAGCAAAGGTTATAATTCCTTTTCTAGTGTAAAAATAACAAAATAAAACCCACACATATGCAAAAGTGAGTCTTCTGAAAAATAACCTTTTAGACTTCCCAAATTTTCAAAATCTGCGTACTCTGTTGCATAATACCTTTAACTCTGAGATAAGAATAAGAGAGGACAGATGTTTATTTCCCAAAGAATATCTCAGTAGCTTGTCGTCATGATACACCTGTTAGGGTCAGCAGTATACAGTTCTCTCTGTGTCAGAGAGAACTTTTTTATTGCCCAATAAAACTAGATTGGGTAAGAGAAATTCTTGCAATGCAATGTCTATTACATAGGTTTTCATAATAGATAACATCTACTGATATAAAGTATTTGAATAGGCAATGCCCTAATCATATAGTCATATTGAGTATTTAAATCCAATGGACACAAGAAACATGATAAGAGGTTTAACGTAGCCAGTATTAAGTAACTGAATTTGCATTCAAGGTCTATCAAGCTTACCTTTGAACCAAGTTAAAAAAGAGCAAGAGAGAAAAAGGAAGGCTAGAAAATCACCCACTCAGCAGCAAACAATTCTGACTTTGTAAGAAACACAGTGTGGATCCTTCTGGCCTTCTCCTTTGGAAGGCTTATAGAGGACAGTGACAGGTGTTTTACAGAATCAGAGAATCACAGAATTGTCACTGTTGGAAAGNTCTCTGTGTCAGAGAGAACTTTTTTATTGCCCAATAAAACTAGATTGGGTAAGAGAAATTCTTGCAATGCAATGTCTATTACATAGGTTTTCATAATAGATAACATCTACTGATATAAAGTATTTGAATAGGCAATGCCCTAATCATATAGTCATATTGAGTATTTAAATCCAATGGACACAAGAAACATGATAAGAGGTTTAACGTAGCCAGTATTAAGTAACTGAATTTGCATTCAAGGTCTATCAAGCTTACCTTTGAACCAAGTTAAAAAAGAGCAAGAGAGAAAAAGGAAGGCTAGAAAATCACCCACTCAGCAGCAAACAATTCTGACTTTGTAAGAAACACAGTGTGGATCCTTCTGGCCTTCTCCTTTGGAAGGCTTATAGAGGACAGTGACAGGTGTTTTACAGAATCAGAGAATCACAGAATTGTCACTGTTGGAAAGGACCTCTGAGATCATCAAGTCCAACTGTACACCAAAAACTCAACCCACACCCTACAGCATCTACCACTAGAACATGCCACTAGAGCATGCCCTGAAGTGCCATATCTACACATTTCTTAAATATTTCCAGGGATGGTGACACGACCACCACCCTGGGCAGGCTGTTCAAGTGCCTGACCACTCCCCCAGTAAAGTAATTCTTCCTAATATCAATTCTAAACCTCCCCTGCTGCAACTTCAGACCATTTCCTCTGGTTCTGTCATTATTCACTTGGGAGAAGAGGCCAGCACCCACTTCTCTACAGCCTGCTTTCAGGTAGCTGTAGAAGGCAATGAGGTCTCCCTTCAGCGTCCTCTTCTCCAAACTAAACATGCCCATTTCAGTGCTCTCCTCATATGACTTGTTCTCCAGACCCCTCATGAGCTTGGTGGCTCTCCTCTGGACACATTCCAGCTTCTTGTAGTGAGGGGCCCAGAAGAGAACACAGTGCTCAAGACGAGGCCTCACTGGTGTCAAGTACAGAGGCATGGTCACTTCCCTACTCCTGCTGGCCATGCTGTTGGGTGCTGTTGGCTGCCTTGGCAGTCTGGGCACACCGCTGTTAGCTGCATGTTAAGCCAGCTGTCCACCCATACCCCCAGGTCCTTTTCTGCTGGGCAACTTTCTACCCACTCTTCCCCAAGCCTGTTGCACTGCATGGGATTGTTATGACCAAAATGCAGGACCCGGCACTTGGCCTTATTGAACTTCATACAATTGGCCTTGGTCCATGAATCCAACCTGTCTAGCTCCCTCTGTAGAGCCTTCCTACCATCAGNGTAGTGAGGGGCCCAGAAGAGAACACAGTGCTCAAGACGAGGCCTCACTGGTGTCAAGTACAGAGGCATGGTCACTTCCCTACTCCTGCTGGCCATGCTGTTGGGTGCTGTTGGCTGCCTTGGCAGTCTGGGCACACCGCTGTTAGCTGCATGTTAAGCCAGCTGTCCACCCATACCCCCAGGTCCTTTTCTGCTGGGCAACTTTCTACCCACTCTTCCCCAAGCCTGTTGCACTGCATGGGATTGTTATGACCAAAATGCAGGACCCGGCACTTGGCCTTATTGAACTTCATACAATTGGCCTTGGTCCATGAATCCAACCTGTCTAGCTCCCTCTGTAGAGCCTTCCTACCATCAGGCAGATCCACACTCCCACCCAACTTGGTGTCATCTGCAAACTTACTGAGGGTGCACCCAATCCCCTCATCCAGATCATCGATAAAGATATTGAACGAGACTGGCCCAAAACTGAGCCCTGCCATTAAGATTTCACCCCATTAAGGACTGACAGTAGATTTTAACAAATACTTCTGCTAGAAATGGAAAAAGAAAACAAAGCATCACCTATTTAATTGTAATGCTTTCAGGAAGAAAGGGTGTTTACCATAGAGATGCAGAGTCAGCTGCCCTGCTTGGCCATGTGTCTCAGCGATGTCTGGCAGTTCAGTTAGCCACAGCATGAGGGAACAAGGTGGCAGATGAAACAAGCCAGTGATGTTTGGAGTTAACTCACTTTCCTCTGTGGATATCCCCAACTCCAGACATAAAATAAGATGGCATAGGGAAAAGGTTTAACTTGTATTGAGGGGTTAAGAGACCCTTTTTTTTTTCCAGAAGACTGGAATAATTCAGGAGTTTTAAAACTATTTTAAAAGCCAGCGGGGATAGGGAGCCTAGAGTCCTTACGTAACCACATGGTTGTTCCAGCTGTTACAGGAGAAAGTCAGGGCCCCAAGTGCACCTGTAGGACCTACTGTCCCTGACCAGCCTCACAGAGGGCACCCACTGCCCGTCAACCCACGGTCACATGGGCCAATTTAATTTAATTTAATTTAATTTCATTTCATTTCATTTCATTTCATTTCATTTCATTTCATTTAATTTCATTTCATTTCATTTCATTTAATTTCATTTCATTTCATTTATTTCAGCCCCAGGCCCTCAGCTATCTTGCTGGAGTGCTAGTCTCCAGACTAGTCAGGTCCTGCTGTCTGTCTGGACCTCAAACCTACATGGCAGCCAGCTTGTCTCCTTGGATGTCCATTGTTCACTATCCCTGTCTGCTGAATGGCCCTCAGATTCAAAAGGAAACCTTGTCTCTAGTCCTATCTCTAGTCTCATCTTCTTTTGCTCCTGCCTAGAGTCTCTGGACCTGGTTTTATCACTTGCCTGGAACTATCAATGGATCCTGCTACCCCTACTTGGCTCACCCTGCTACAAACAGATGCTGTGGGACCATGCCCTGCCAGGGACAACCCTTCCTGCTTTGAAGTCACCTCTTACCCTAGGAGAACCTGGTCTGAGGGAATATCAGGCCCTTGTTACTCCCTGAACAGAGGAAACAGAGAAACCACAAAAGAACACCTTGTACCTTGTACCTTAAAAACCTTCAAACACTTGCCTTCTTCAGCCATTTGATCACACAAGAAATGGGATTGGAAGGACTTTCCTCCAAGGATATTTAGGTGTTCCTGTCTTCAACATGTCTTTTCTTCTAAAGTCTTGGGGATTTTTTGAACTTCTTTTCTTTCTCCTTTCTTTCCTTTATTCACAACCCTGTACTACCTCTCCATGTCATCCTCCCTTGTTAAAAAGATTATATTAGCAAATTATTTGATAAGAACAAAGAAACCCACATCTGAATATTTAAACATCAACAAACAAGGTAATAAATTACATACCTACTTGCATCTGTAAATGTATATCCAAGAAATATGCAAAGCCTAGTTTTGCTTACTACATTCATTTTAAAGAGGAGAAAAGCATATCATTCTCCATGAATTTTTATATAAATATTTAGTTATTATTCCTTTAGGTTATGAAATTACATTGACATTTGTGATACAGAGTTGTAGTATACTGTAGGTCTGCTGTATTGACTTAGCAAATGTGGAACATAGCAGGTTTGTTAAGGATTGTATTTTCAACAACACAACTAAAATAAAAGGTGCACCCTGAAGATGCTGAATGGTATGAATGAAGGTATGAATGTGCATGTGAATAAAAACAATTCCTTAGGATGAAGCACAGTTTAGTTTCACTGTAGTTCCAGTTTATAAAATAACTGAAAACAAGCAAGATTTGAAATTATGTGAAGAGTCAGCTCTAATGAATGCACAGGGATACTTCTTAGTTCAGAACAAATGAAAAACTAACCACTCAGGGACTGTCAATTAAATCTTGAATATATTTTAATCTAACGTTAAGATGTTTACAGAGCAAATATCTCACTGAGGAAGGGTTACTACAGCTCCTAAAGAAGCAGCATGGTATTGTGTTAACTGGTGTGATAGTAGTCTTTTGTGAAGGCTGGCAGCCCAAAATCCAAACCACTATGATCCATAAGAAATCCACCACATCAGATATGTTATCTTATGTACTAGTGTATATTTTACTTTATGATCCACTGTGGTCAATGAAAAAACAGTAGTGCGCAAAGACTGCAAAATTGTCTCCTGGTCCTTTGGCAATCACTGGTAGTTGCACTAAGCTCCTGAGTGCTATTACAGATTTAGGAATAGGTAGTTGACTGGCTATCCACCATCAACACAGAACTGCCTCTCCTACTGCATAGTCTGACATTTGGGTATCAAAAGAACATGTCATGAAGATACTCCATTCATTTCAGGAATATGAAAACTGTTTCCTGGGTACTTCCTGCAGGCATTCCATAGAGCTCTTAAATTTTACTTCTGTAAAGGGATCAAAAAACCAAACAGATGCCAATTCAGCCCTCATTCATATACATATGAGCATATGGCATATGAGTATATGCATATACTGAGCATATGGCATATGAGTATATGGCATATACTGCCATATACAGATGCACTGATGAAAAGTAATTCTCTCCCCACTGCTAGCAATTGTTAATTGCTTGTGAAAGAAGTATGAAGTATTGCTATTTCACTTAAATAGTAAGTTTAGGAATAAGACTCCTAAAAGTAATTCCTGGCTTGATATATTAGATAAACATCTGTATTGTTCTTTATGTGTAATGACAGTTATAATGCTTTTCAAATCTTAAGCATAGAATTGTGTTACAGATTAAAATTTCAAAAAGAGAAAAGCCTCTCATAAAGATGTCTCAAATTAAAAGGTGACAATCTTTACAGTACAAACCCCAAAGCAGAAACAACTGCATATTTTATCTTCCCTAAGGACTAAAATATTTGATTTGATAACAAGTATACATATAAAGCACTTGTAAAAATATGTTTACAATCTGTTTTCATTTACATATATAAGTTTATATACATATATAAACCCTCCAAAAGATTATTAGTAGAAATCGAGATGATCTTCAATACTGAATTAGATATAGCTAAACTCTTGCAACTCTTGTGCCCCTGCATTTTAAGATTATTTCATTATAAGAAAGGTAAAGTGTTAATGAGGTTGTCCTCTATCTGGATTCACACTTAAAATAATCCTGGTCATTAACAGACCATTTGGTAGGCATTCCTCACTTCATATGTTAGAGACTATATGAAAATAGCGGTCATGGCCAGTAATTTTCTTAGAAAAGGCAGCAGAGGTGGTAATTTTTTCTGCAGAACACTTCCATCAGGAAAAAAGTTAGCATAAGGCAGAGTCAGTCTGTACTGATACCTGCATGATTTGTTTGTTGGGTTTTTTTTAAACTTATTGCAATGTCCGTAGCATTATGAGTGCTTTTTGTGACTTTGGGGAATAATAGCTCGAGAAAGAAAGGATTATAAAGTGACTGTTCTTGAAAAGTGAGCTGCTGTATTTATTCCACTAACAGTTTACATAGGTTTGGTTGGCAGCTGAACAGATTTGGGAAAAATAGCACATTGAGAACTCCTAAATGTAGAAATCCCAGGATGCTAAATGACTGTAGAAATACTGCAGAGTGCTATCAGTGCATCTTTTTATCCTTTCTTCCTTAGGTAGCTGTTACTGGCCAGTGCCAGAAATAAGTTATTGTTATAGGTAACGCCATAGACTGATCCAGTCTTTATATTCTGTGATACAGTGGTGCAGAAGCATATCAGTTGGAATAGCCTTTCAGCTTTGGGTGACAGGAGGGAACAGAAGTGAATCTTAAAAGAATACAACACAATTTTCTTATTGTTATAGCTTGTGACTTAAAGGAACAAAGAATGGTCATTCCAACATCACCCATAAACTTTGTAGTAGAACTGCAACAGAGTGTTTAAATAAATCACAACTGGAATCAAGGCAGATTACAGGTTTTTTATCCTCTTTTTTTGTGACATTCAAAAAAGCTATAAAAAATATCAGTGTTAAGAAGGGTACATATATTATGTCCCTTTAGTTTAAATTATACAGGGCATTCCTCTTCAGAGTTTTGTGCTTTACCTAATAAAACTGACATCCATAGCAGCTAGATATCAAGGCCCATGATGTCATCTCATTAGGACAAGTCACATGCATCTCTGAGCTTTGTGAAAACAGCTGTAATAACAAGACACTGGTTTGCAATCCTCTCCTATCCTCCAGGAAACCTTCTTCCTTCTGCTGATGTGCGTGCAGGAAAGAGCTGGGTTTGTTGGCTATGTACTTTCAAGTGGTGGACTTATCTGAAGCTACAATATTAGCTACATTTTGTTGATTTCACATCAAAGCTTTATTCACATTTGACATGAAACATCTGTTGTTGAAGATTCCTATTTTGCCTGTTAAGGCCTTATTACAGTTTTCAGGAGGTAGCGCTAGAGCTGACCAGCTGATCAAGCACATAAAGCAGGCTTGTATCCCTGTTGCAGTAATTGCATATAGCCCCATACCAAGATAAAGCCTGTGCTGATTTTCCAAAGGAGAAAGATTTAGCCATAGGGTGACTTAACAAAGCACTCCAGATGTGGTGCTTTCCAGATGAAGTGGGCACGCCTTGACACTGATGCTTTGTTCACTGGCACAGCTCTCCAGTCTTCCTCCTCCCAGGCAAAGTTTTGAAATTGAACTAGAACTGGGTTTGATTCTAGAAGAGTCAGAAATGTGGATATAAAATACATGGTTTGGGATGCTTCTGTCTTCCATCCAGACCCCAGTCTCTAAATCACTATAGGCAACAATAAAACTCTGGCCCCACACTGAAGACACAATTCTACAGAAGTTACCATTTCAGGTGAGCTGACTCTAATGGCTTATTTTGTAGAGAAATATCATCCCAGTATTACCTGCTAGAGAAAAGGGGTACACCTTTAAAGAACAGTTATTATTTGGAAAAATTCTGAAAAAAAAAAAATTTGGATAAAATCAGCAAATAATTTTGAAAAGCTTTGGAAATGTTTTTAAAAGAAATTGGGTCAGGTGCAAGATCTTAAGAGGAATGGGTTCGTTAATATCATGGTTTTAATGTATTTTTCTAATATCTACTCGCTCCTAAACATAATGTCAAGTTAAAAGTCATAGCAAATTTCCTTCATGTTATGATTACATTCATGAAGAAGCAAATTATAGAAGAGAATAGAGAAATGTAAGTACGTTTGAATAGCACTCTGTTAAAGTCAGTATTGGATTGATATCACAAAACCTTGCAACTGACACCTTCGCTGTTTGAAGTGAGCTTCAGCTCATCTAAGTGTGTGATCTGAGGCACTTTTGCTGTGAAACCGAGCACTTAAGTCTTTATTCCAAACACACACTGGTATAAATTACTGTCATAGCAGGGTAGTTTAGATAATTCAGATTATATCAGAGGAGTACTACCGTGTTTACTACAGAAATAGAGAGCTTGCAGGAGTCAGTGATATTTGGTGCAAAGTGTATTTATTTTCAGGTTCAGAAGTAGTGATTAGTTATCTCATTAAATTCAGAAGGCAGGCAGTAAATCTGGTATACAACTAACATGAAATCAATGTATATCTTGGGAACGGTTTTATATTTCATCATTACTCTGTATAAATGTTGATGCAAATACACGTCCTCAACGTTGCTACACTTTGTCCTGTTAATAAAGGTACGAGTTTGTAACTGTGCTGGTATTGTCCTCAGAGACGCAGAACTGAAGCAGAGGGATAAGTGGGTTCCAGTCAGCCTCTCTGCTCTCCAAGACTGACATCACCAGAAATTAAAGCAGGAACAAAGTTGACCCCTCAATCCTTCTGCCCTGTACCAGCTATAGAAGTAGCATGTATTATCCGTCCAAAAGCTAGCAACTTGAAAGGAAGCCCACACTCTGCCACAGAAACACAGAAAATAAAAAGAAATATAATATATATATATTTATATTGTTGTTGTTGTTTTTGTTTT
>VZRU01017480.1:81185-102563 GCA_013398155.1 Pedionomus torquatus | reverse complement strand
ACTTGGTGGAACTGCCCAAGTATAGCAGTTTCCAAGGCCAGATTTTGGGGAAAGAGAGGAAAAAAAAGGAAAAAATAAAGATCTGCTCCCCTCACCTAGGAGGGCTGGTGTCCAATTCCACTCAGGTCTGTTAGGCTGGGCAGGCCTGTCTCTCTGCATAATCTTAGGCAGCCTACTGATCATTGTTCTGCATCCTCAGGGATGAAAACATCGTGTGAACCTTTCCCTTTGGCAGATGTTAGGTAGCAAAATTCATTGACTGCTAGGAACAGGTTGACTAAATGTGCTTTTTGCAGAGCCTTCAGGACACTGAGAAGAGTGAAGAAGCAGGACCAAAGACTAAACTATAGTTGGGGGAGGGAGTGTGAATGCTTTCCATGTGAACACTTCAAAACAATTTTGTTGTAATCTCTCCAAATTTATTTAAAAGTTAAACCGAAATGGAATTTCTTAGGCAAGAAATACTATGTTTGTACTTTTTTTTTTTTTTTTTTTTTTAAATTAAATAAACTAGTGAAGCATACTAAAATTGAAAGAAAATAACCATTCCGTTTTATCAGGTATTTAGGGTAAATGCAAGAAAATAAAGTTATTTAATAAAAAAAAAAAATGCTTCTGGGTGCTTGGTGTGAGCCCAATTTGTGCAAAGACAGCTTTGTGAGAAACACTAAATCAAGTTGTAGATGGCTACGGTTTCTCCCAGTCCTGATTCTGCAAGGTTTAGCTAATAAAGGTGCCTTCTGAGACATATTTTAATGCATGTGCAAGAATGTATATTGCATTACCACAAAAACAGCTCCATAAGCCATTTTACTATGGCTGTTTCTGTCATTATTGTTTCCATGTTGGTTGAATATTTGGCCAGGTTATTGTTTTATCTTTAATGTTCTTGGTTTGTACCTTAGTCTGCTACTGTTTATGCTTGCATCACCAATGTTGCAATATTTTCACACACAGCTACAACGCATTTCAGTTAAAAACTGTTAACATTATATCCAACTATAGTTGCATATAATGTTAAAAACTGTTAACATTATATCCAACTGTAGTTTACTGATATGATTTCTTTTCAATTAGGTGAAAGTGAAATCCTTGAAACTCTCTATGATATTGCAAGCAAGAACAAGATATGGAGGTCTTACATAGGCATGGGTTATTACAACTGCTCAGTGCCTCAGCCCATTGCACGAAATTTGTTGGAGAATGCAGGATGGTAATGTACAATGTTTTCTTTTTCCATGTGTATGTATAAATGCATGTTTGAAGTTCATTTCAGCATAGGCAAGTACACCCCAAGGCTATGTTTTTGACTAAGGCTTTCATATATTTGATACTGATAGGTAAGTGTAGAAACTGTGTTGTTCATGTTGAAGCAGGACAGGATAAAGAATATTTTTGACTTCAGAAGATGCTTTTTCTGCAAAATTCTTAATTGATTTTTGTGACTTCTATTCACAGCTCCTATTTATTATGAACTAAAAGAAAAATGTTTGCTTTAAGGAAGTATACAGACTTAACTCCTACACTAGAGTAATTCTTCCCTAAATTCTGCCTAAATTTCAGCTGGCTCCCTCCTTCACTGGTGTATGCAGTTTTGTGTGGAGGTAGTTAAATACTATGCAATACTCTGATTTTGGTTTTCTTATGAGGAAGTAAAAAGCCTTGAAAATTGTAAAGACTTTTCTTCTTGTATTTCTTTTTTAATTTTTTTTTTAAACCAGAGACCCAGAGTTTGAATATATATCATAAAGTGTGTTCTTGTCTAAAGAAATAATTCACTGGTGCCTGAAAACAGCTAGACAGCAGCACCTAATAATTCATTTTGTAAGAGGCTAAAAATGTACTTTGCTTTCATCTCCCAGTTGATGTTTCAGTTTTGGGACAAGTGAAAGAATGGCCTGTCTGACAGACTTGAATTTGAATGTTATCGGTTTGGTTGTTGGGTTTTATCACTTAAAGGTAAAAAGGAAAATATTTTAATGCACTGATTGATATCTTACGAACAGCATTAATCTAAATAATAATGGGGTTTTGTCCCTTAATGGTCTTTTCCTGACAAAGGCTCTAAAGCTTGATTATAAGTACTCATTTAGCACTGACATTTCTCTAAAGAACTGTAACAGAAATAACGCAACAGAATAACTAAATTTAATGTGGAGTCTCCCTTTCCAACAGACTGAATGCCACTTATACCTTGCATTGTCTCATTTCATTTAGAAGTTCTCTTCTCTTCTCCCTAGTCAGTAACATCCTTTTGGTTTTTTTGGTAATGTGTTAAAATAGTAACTGTCATCTTTATCGCTAAGTTATTTTTATTTTAATAAAAACAGTGCTTAAAGTTTAGATATATATTAAAGAAAAACCCAAAAAGACAAAAGGAGTCAATTTAGTCAGTGTAAAAAGCCATTGTTACTTAGATGCTATTTATTTTGTCCTTTGGGTTGCTGAAAATGGGTCTATGTATCTGTAGACCTCCAAGGCTATGTATTATAAGACTCGTCTGCTCTATTTGCATCTCAAACTTTTGAACTGACAAAAAAGTTGCACAGTTTGGACTCAAGGAATCTATACCGTAAATCTACATAAAGTTTTATTTGTCCTTATCCCCAAGCACTTTTCACCAAATATGCAATCTTAAGTATTTCACTACAGTGCAATAATGCAAATAATCAGTTGCTACATGCAAAAAAAAAGGAAAACTGTTAAAAAGTGGGCCAAAATGAACTGCATATCTTTAAATCCTGAAAAAGTTTATAGTGTCAATGAAACAACTGTTCTAGAATGTCAGTAAAGTCGGACTAGATGACTAAAAGCTAAAGTGAAGGCTAAAATGTTTGTGGGGTACAGGATGTATGTGTATGTGAGCAAAAGCAACTATACAGGCTTTATGGAAGCTGATCAAGAAATCAAACCTCTCCTTATGTTTACTGAGCGTGTAACACTTTCTGTGCTAACACACTTCACATCGCAGCTGTGAAATGTGAAACACTGCATTGCTTGCAGGGAAATGCTGCAAGGACAGCCTTATTGTTTCTGCTCAATTCTGCCTTTCTCATGTGACTTGTAGTTTCTCATTCCTTGGCATTTGTTACAAATACTTCTGTATTTGTGAAAGAAGCTATTTCAAAGCACTTGGGGTAGGTATTTTTCTGGTAATTTTTATCCAAAGAACACTGAAAGTCAGAGAAGCCACATGATAAATTTTGCTGTGGACCTGAAATGCTGCAGTTAAAATTACACTTTCAAATGTATGGGATTTGACTTAGTTGCAGAAGGTAGAGGATAAGTGCTCCATATTTTTGATACTTGATTGCCTTGGTCTTGGTTACTGTCTGCTTCTAACACTTCTTTGTTCTTAGCAATCTGTGACTAACAATTCCATGCTAACATAGTGGGGAAGTCTTAGAAGTTTCCATACACTACTTAGCTGATATTACTGAGAATATTAGCTTGTTTTGTCTAAACAAAAAAATAGCAGGCCAATGATTTTTAGAACATCTCAACTCTAAAATGCAGGCAGAAGGATTTGTTTTGGGGCATACCACCAGTTATGTGACTTTCAGCATAGCCTTCTCAAATGTATGAATACCTGTCATCTGTCTGCAGATATGGGTGCATAGTTTTTATTCTGCTATACCCCCTATTGACATATTAATTACATTTTTTCACACCCAATGTGCTCAGCTCTTTTCCTGGTAGCATACCAAATTAATTCTGTTCCCTGCCATGAATATAAATAAAAAACTGAAGATGTGAAGAATGTTTCATTAGAAATCAGCTTACATATAGGCTTCTTATTAACATATATGTAAAAACTCTGTAGTTTTTATTTTGGGGGCTTAAATTGATAAAAATACCTATCAGGCCTTGAAAATCAAAATGGCCCCTAAAGTCACACTAATACTGTAGAGCAGAGCATGGTACGGGGGTCTCCAAAGTACAGCTCACTTCATTGCTCTGCCCCCAGACATTTTACAGGCTGAATGGAACTGCTTGCAGTTGCATGGCTCCCAGTTGTAAAGCTTTACTGTAGTGTCTTTCTACATGCAATATTTATATTGCATATTTAAATTAAATATGGCTGGTTTGTTTTGTTTCAGTTTTGCCCTTAACAGTGATCTCCCATCCTTAAAATCATAGAATGGTTAGAGTTGGAAGGGACCTTGAAGATCATCGAGTTCCAACCCCCCTGCCATGGGCAGAGACACTTCCCACTAGACCAGGTTGCTCAAGCCCCATCCAGCCTGGCCTTGAACACCTCCAGGGATGGGGGCAGCCACAACTTCCCTGGGCAACCTGTTCCAGTGCTTCATCATGCTTACAGTAAAGAATTTCTTCCTAATATCCAATCTAAATCTCACCTCTTCCAATTACCTCTTGTCCTATCCCTACACTTCCTGACACAGAGTCCTTCTCCTGCTCTCCTGTAGGCTCCCTTCAGATACTGGAAGGCTGCTAGAAGGTCTCCCTGGAGCATTCTCTTCTCCAGGCTGAACAGCCCCAGCTCTCTAAGCTTTTCTTCATAGAAGAGGTGTTCCATGCCTTTAATCATCTTCATGACTCATTCCAACAGTTCTATATTCTATGCTAAACTTAGACTAAACCCAAGTGGGAAAGCTTCTGCTCTTTCATAAGCCAGGTCTTTTGATGAGTGGCCCACCTTTTGGCTCAAAGCATGCTTCCTAAATACCTCTTGCTCTTATGACAGGTTTTCTTTTAAAACATTCATAGGTATCTTAAAGTTGGTATTCATACAAATACTTTTGAGAGAAAGATGAAGGAAAGGGTGAAACACTAAAATAAAGCAAGGAGTTATCTGGACAAGAGTTAAACTTAAACAGTAAACTTTGTGTACTGTAATTTGTGGTAATACTGGAATTCTGGATTTATTGGTTGAATTCTTTCCACCCCTTCTGTAATTGGTTGGTTTTACTTCAATATTTTTTGCTATTCAAAAGCATAACATCAAAATCACGGCTCCATTAATTCTGTTTTGTAGTATAGTGTACCATCCTACTTCTATAGCTAGGATTGTTGTTATTCAAGGGAACAATCAAATTAGTAGCTACTTAGTAGCAGTTTAAGAATAGGCTTATTTAGTTATCTTACACAATATAAAAACTTCATTTAAAATTCATTTGAACGTAAACTCTGAGTGGAAATTCTTGAAGCTTTTTAATAGGTTTCTGGGTAGCAGTTTTGAGCCGTCTGCTTTGGTTGGCTCATTCTGGGTAGTTCTGAGTGGTAGGCTTTGAAGCATTCTCTACACAGTCTATCTCAAAATAAAATCTTAGGAAAGGGGGTACTCATCAAATAAGGAATTTTCAACATTGCTTACACTTTAAGAAAGATGTTTTCTCTTCAAAAACAAAGTAGATAATTTTGGACCATATGAGCAGCTACAACTTAATGTCCTTTAGCAAAATTTGCAGCCAAGTTTAATGTGAAGTATTTGCTTCTTCACTAGTTATTTTTCTTTTTTTCTCCCTACCATTCTCATTTTGCATCAGGCCCTAATTAGTAATGGTTTAACTAAACAGTGTTTTTCTTTAAATGGACAATAAAGCTAGTATATTAAATTTCAACTAAATAAATCTCACTTCTGTTAACTGATTATTCTGGCAAGTGCTAACCAATGATTCTTGATTTTATTTTTCTTCTTTTGCACTGAATAATATTTCTCTAATGCATTTCAATTAAACTCAATGTTTTAAGTATTTTTAGCCTGCTTCTAGTTTCTCCTACAAGTTATAATGTGAAAAAAAAAAAGTCCTTTAGCTTAAATAAAATGAGAAAGTAATATTGTTAACTTTAAGGACAGAGGAGTTTCTTTTATTAAGCAAATCTCATTCTTCATGGGAGTAACTCTTTTTATTGGTGAGAACTGTGTGGGCAGGGTGACCACTGAGAAAACAAATCTTTATACTTCCAGATTGAAAGTGTACCTGATAAATTGGAAGTAGGTTTAGCAGCTGTGGAGGAAAAAAAACTATTACTGTTGAGACGAGTAATATTGCATGCAGTCCAGGACATGTTCTCACTTGTGAACTATGCAGCCAAGCAAATGATGATATGTAGTTTAGGAATTAAGTATATTAGTTTGGTAAAAGCATCAATATTTATCAAATCTGATCTATAGCTCTTGTGTTCTGTCACTCAATAGTATATATGAAAAATTTGTGCAGATGTACCATTTGAATAGACAGTAAATACATTAGTGCCATGTATTGTACTTTGAGTTCACTTATCGACTATGTTCTCCTTTCTAGCTCTTCCATTCTCCAGGACTTTTTTCCTGCTCTCTTGCATTACTATTTTATTGCTCCTCTCATCTTGCTCTATACTACAGGTTCTGCAGGTTGTTCTTTAAATACCTTTGTTGCTCATCTTCTTTTGATTTTACTTGACTTGAGCTTCCAAATGCTTCAGTCTCTTTAAAGATTATACCTTCAACCCATAAATGTTTTTCAAAAGTCCAGGCCTTACTACCACCCTTTCAGGAATCAAACTTTTGTTTTCTTCCACTGATAGAAAACAGAGGCCAGAAGTGATCCCACTTTTCACTTGTTCCTGGCCACTACTCTAAACTCAAACTGGTGTAAAGTCTGTTCTGAACCACCATGGAATCCAGTACCCAGGTTTCCAGCAGTGAGAGGACAGTCTGATCTTTGTTCTTGCCTTTTACACCTGGGCCCATGCTGCTTTGATTTTCTGGACTGTTAAAATGGAGTGTTTCCCTTAGGTTGTTGCCTTTCTAAGGAATTGCTCAGGTTGCCTCTGTCCTTCTGTTCTGCAAATGACAACAGATAAAACTTAGAACAGTCTCACTTCCCTTCACTGACATACACGGAAATACGTATTCCGTGACCAGCAGATCGTGGCAGGTGATTCTCCCCTTCTGCTCTGTGCTTGCGAGACCCCACCTGTGTCCAGCTCTGGAGTCCCTGACATAGAAGCTCTTTGAGCAGGTCCAGAGAAGGGCCACAAAGATGATTAGAGGGATGGAGCACCTCTTCTATGAAGAGAATGAAGAGAGGCTTAGAGAGCTGGGGCTGTTCAGCCTGGAGAAGAAAATGCTCCAGGGAGACCTTCTAGCAGCCTTCCAGTATCTGAAGGGAGCCTACAGGAGAGCAGGAGAGAGACTTTTTGTCAGGAAGCGTAGGGATAGGACAAGGGGTAATGGTTTTAAATTGGAAGAGGTGAGATTTAGATTGGATATTAGGAAGAAATTCTTTACTGTAAGCATGATGAAGCACTGGAACAGGCTGCCCAGGGAAGTTGTGGCTGCCCCATCCCTGGAGGTGTTCAAGGCCAGGCTGGATGGGGCTTTGAGCAACCTGGTCTAGTGGGAGGTGTCCCTGCCCATGGCAGGGAGGTTGGAAGTCAATGATCTTTAAGGTCCTTTCCAACTGTAACCATCCTATGATTCTATGAAACTGTCATTTCACAAGAATATTTCTAAGCTTGATTCTAGGAAATGCTGTGTGCCTTCTCTCCTTAAAGAGGTGAGAAGACTTGGCAAATGAAGGCCTTCAGAATCATTATTGAAAGATAATGGCAATACCTAGATATGACTGAAGCAAGCATTCTCATTTGCACATTGTGACTTGACTCAGTTCCCCCACACTCAGTGCCTGATTCCACTGTCCTTTCCCCAAGATGGACTCACACCTCTTTTTTAAAACTAATTTGTCTTTTTTAAATGGAGAAATAGAATTTTTCTCCTGTAAAAAGCCAAGTCAATACTAGAAGAGAAAATACTCTCAGGCTTTCAGGGCAGTAATTAATTACAGCAATCTAAAAAGAACTGTTTTCTAACAAACTTCCATGTTAGTCAATTATGCTTTACAATTTATTTTTCCTACGACAGATTTCAGTTACATACTGAATATTCTGTTGCAGGTTTATTTTCCTAGACCCAAACTCAGAATTCTTTTCTTACAGGGTAACCCAGTATACTCCATACCAACCTGAGGTCTCCCAGGGCAGGCTGGAGAGCCTGCTAAACTACCAGACAATGGTGTGCGACATCACAGGAATGGATGTGGCTAACGCATCTTTGCTGGATGAAGGGACGGCTGCTGCAGAAGCTATGCAATTATGCCACAGGTACTATGCTTGAGTATATGGTTAAGCACAGCAGGGAGGAATTTTGAAGTTTTAAAGGAATTTAAAAAGATGAGTGCAAGTGCAAGTTAACTGGCAATTATTTCTACATGCCTGGCCCTGTTTATCCCCTTACTCCACTGGTTCCTCCCAGAATCACCTTGCTGTATGCCTTTTCTCCTGAACACCTCATAATAAGCCCTGGCAATCCCAAAATGCTCTTCTCCTGTAACCCCATAATGTCTCCCCACCCTGAGGAGGTGGAGGGCAGACAGTGTGTCTGTCTGGCTTGATTAATTTGAGTTCCTGTCTGCCTTGGGGCCCCTGTGCTCCTCTGTGCTTGTGTAGATGGGACTCTGATCGGCTGGCACCTCCTGTGATGGGCCTGAGAGCAGCAGGGACATCCCCACCTGCCATTGCCTCTCTGTGGGGGTGCGGAGGAGCTTTTGTTGGATAACATAGCAGTCTTTGACAGGAATGTCTTGTGTCCATGAACGCTGAATATGTGAATTGTTTTTTAGCACTCATGATTAAAAGGAGCTTTAAAAACCAGTGAAGTACGTCAGTCTGAAATTGCTAAAAGTGAAACTGTTACTGTTATATCCAAATTTACTTTCAGTGATCTGTATTGTAGGGGCATTAGAAAGGGATATGCAAATCAAATGAAATCTGAGAGATGACTGAAGGTCACTATAGGACTGTATATCATGGAGGAAAGACATTACACAGAAGACCCTGTGCTATAACTATTCAGTTGT
Source organism: Pedionomus torquatus (assembly GCA_013398155.1). Lineage (NCBI taxonomy): Eukaryota > Metazoa > Chordata > Aves > Charadriiformes > Pedionomidae > Pedionomus > Pedionomus torquatus. Next base: position 93,699 of record VZRU01017480.1, on the reverse strand, counting down.
TCAAAGCATCAATCTGACATAAAACTATATTTACCAGAGAAAACTAGCCAATTGTGTTAGTCTCCATTTTACTGCTTTGATGGCTCGTGTTGGGTTATCCCAGGCAACATTGAAAATCTGTATTAAAGACCACAGTTGTATTCCTTTAAAAGAGTATGTGTGTGTGTAGGCATTCCTGCAGCTTCTTCAGTTGGCTCCTTGTTCTGTTTCTTAGTCTGTTGTAATTTTTGTCACGTGTGAATCTCATTTGAGTGTCTGAAATGTACTTTTTAATTCTAAATGGACCAGAACTCCCATTCAATTCACTTAATTTGGTTATGATAACCAAAAATTACAACTGCCTTTTAACTAAGGAAAACTCAGATTTAGAAAACCAATTAATTTTATTTCCATGGAAAGCAATATATTATTGATATGTAACCTTTCTTTTTTTTTTTTTCCTTTTCTTTTTTTTAACAGGCACAACAAAAGAAGGAAGTTCTACGTAGATGCCCGATGCCACCCTCAAACCATAGCAGTGGTCCAAACTAGAGCAAAGTAACATTTTTCTCCACTACTTATATTGAACTGTGCCTCTTCACCATATACCTAACATTTTTAGAATATAAAACTGTGCTTTCTTTGCAAAATAGAAGCAGAAATCTGTTAAAATTCGGCATTGGTTCTACTTTTCCACTGAGATACAACTGCAAAGTAATTAAAGATGTTTAAAAGGAGACTAAACATCTGATAAAAAGAAAATATTTAATTTTCCCTGTAAGTTCTTTATGGAAATATATACATTTGGTTATTGAATTCAGTCTGGTAATTTTTTTTAACTAGGAAATTAGTTGCCCTAGACAGCAAAACTTCTCTTTCAATGAAGGCTAAATTCATTTTAAGTTTGCAGTTTAAAGTAACCTACTTCTAAAAATATGACTGCATTCACAAAGTTAAACATGCTGAAGCAGCAAAATGTTGATATCGAGTAGCTTATGCAATCTGTACTCTGCTTTGCTGCAAAGTTCTGATGATGATATCAAGCAATTATTCTTCAGAACTATGTACCATGACATCACACTTTCTCAATGTTTAGCACTGCAAAGCAGGTTCAGCTCCCTGTATGTTAAAGTCATACACAAATCCATGAAAAAATCCATCATATGAAGTATCACTGCAAGGCAAAAAGTGGGTTGAATATGCTGTATTCTGCATGTTTTTGCTTTACAGTTATACGGGTGTTATTACTGAGCTAAAATTACCCCATGAGATGGATTTCAGTGGGAAGGATGTCAGTGGAGTATTGTTTCAGTATCCAGACACTGAAGGGAAGGTGGAAGACTTCTCTGAACTTGTTGAAAGAGCTCATCAGAATGGGGTAAGGTAAATTTTATGGTTCTCATCAGATTTCAATCTGATACATGAAACAACCATAGTCATAGAAACTACGTGTTACAAGAGCTGCTGTCTCAAGTGTTACCCTTCATCTCCATGCAATTGATAACCAACACAACCATTGCACCTCAGCTCTGTGCAAGTGGTATGGAAGTGTTTGAAGCTATACCTCGTTCAAACTTAGCTCCCATGCAAACACGACTTCTTCAGGAGAGAGACTAACTGCTCCATGCACGTCTGTTCTCAGGCCCTCACCTGCTGCGCTACTGATCTTCTGGCTCTCTGTATTCTGAAGCCTCCTGGAGAGTTTGGGGCAGATGTTGTCCTGGGGAACTCCCAGAGGTTTGGAGTGCCTCTCTGCTATGGGGGACCCCATGCAGCATTCTTTGCTGTCAAGGAAAATCTAGTGAGAATGATGCCGGGCAGAATGGTGGGTGTTACAAGGTAAGTACTCCCTTTGCCATTAAGGGGAAATTGAAATAAAACCATATATGACCATCTTGTGCAGCCTTTATGAGTAACAGCTGATCATAGTGCTGTGCCAAACACCTTTTTAATGGAAACCAAGGGAATAAAAGTTACCTTCAATTTTTAAGAAGCATTTGTGAAATTAAAGAATGGCATTTGTGTGGGATGAAGTTCTGAACTGTCTACAGTGGCTGCTCCAATGTGGCATGAAGAGATAACTGATATAGCAGACAGGATTAATTGTGGAAGCATGAGGCTTTGCAAGCTAAATTGTTACAATTATTCTGTACTGTTACACCTTTTTCTTTGGCACCCAGTCACTAAAAACAGAAATAGGAAGAAGCAGAAAATTTAGTGAACCTCCGAAATAGGAAAGAACTTAATCTAGTTCAATTGTTAGTCAAGTGTAAACAAAGCAGAAAAATAGTGTGCAGAAACTTACCTCTGATTCTTGTTATTGGTGGCATTTTGGATTTTGGCAAGATGTCTAACTGGGAGTAGTAGAAATGCAAAGTTACTGTCGCTAGAAAGGATGTGTATCTTTGGCACAGAAGCTATTCAGAAGTACTTCAGTAACCAAAATAACTAATAATATTAATAGTTATCAATAAGCTTAGAAATATTTTGTTTATATAGTAATATTCCTTCAAATACATTCTTTATCATCTTGCTTATTCCAAGGGCATCCTTAGGCTCTACTTGTAGTTCTGAAAGCTGACGCCCAATTCAGATTTTGATCAGAAGTCTGGTACAACTCTTTACAAAAGAACAGTAATTCTATTTATCAAGGTCATGCCAGTGCTAGTCTTGCATTGACTTGCTGGCAAAGCTTTCCCTAATGCAGCCCAGGATACAATTTGCCGCCTTGGCCACCAGAGGATATTGCTGGCTCATGTTCAAGTTGGAGTCCTCCAGGAGCCACAGGGTCTTTTCTGCCAAGGTACTTTGCAGTTGCACAGCCTCCAGCATGTACAGGTGCATTGATTTCTTTGCCAGCTGCAGGACTTTGCACTTCCCCTTATTTCGTTGAACTTCATGAAGCTACTGTCAGCCCATTTCTCCAGCCTGTCGAGGTCCCTCTGGATGGCACTGATGGTAGACTAAGGTTTGGAGTCAAAATCCCTAAGCGACTGGTAGTGTAAAAATTATTTAACTATCATATAACTGGTGCACAAGCACTTGAGGCAAGCAGTCTAACTATTCAAACCTCCACATATGTACACATGTATAAATTTATATATTTGTATATTTATAATATATACTACATATAACAATATATATTTAGAATATATCTATGCATATGTGTACATAGTTTGTCTGTTTCTCTTTGTGACTGTTCTGAAAATTTTCATAGTTGTGAAGTGTCTTAGACTGATTCTTACCCCTCCACTTTTAACATGTTAGGAACCCTGCAAACGTACCTCTTAAAGGGTGGCTTAGCTACAGCCCTTTCATTTACAAGCTTGTTGGATGTTGTTATTTTTAAATACAAACTCAACATGCTCTTACGTTATATCATTAGAAAAGACGCTGCCTTCTCAGTGTTCATTCAGATTAGGTTCTGGATTACTAGGCAGTTAAAACAGTTGCACTTACTGGTGGCATTTTAAGGCAAATGCCAAGTTTTGGTATAGTATGCTTAGAAAACTCACGGTGTGCTGTAGCTGACCAGACAATTTTGCTAGCCCTGATGGAAACAGAAATCTAGAGACTTTAGTCTTGCACTCTGTTCAATATCAAAGCTGTCCTGCCTTATGCTTTATTCTAGCAATTTTTTGTCTCTGAGGATATGTAACTAGTGTCGGGTTAGCATGCACAGAGCCCAGCATCTTAAATTGCTATAGTTCTAAAGTAACAGAAGCAACATCTTTGCTTGTGATTTAGAGATGCAAATGGAAAGGAAGTGTACCGACTTGCTTTGCAAACACGAGAGCAGCATATCAGGAGGGATAAAGCTACCAGCAACATCTGCACAGCACAGGTAACTTGTCATGCTTTGTGGTGCTAGAAAGGAACAAGCTAAGCCCTAAGTTCATAGTCTTGACATCACAGTCATTTGACTTCGCTTTACTTTCGAGAGATTTTACCAGAAAAATGAAGAACACTGGAATATGCTGGTGTTTTGTCCATTGAAAAATGGAATGCTGGTTGAAAAGAAGGTATTACTGTTTTCTTTAGTAAAGATTTTAGCCTGGAATTCCTGAAGTGTCAAGAGCCTATCAGCTCTGAGTAGCACTGGGTTTGTTAGGACTGAGACAGATTTCTTAATAAAAAATTCTACTGATCTGAAATTACCCACTCAAGGCCAAAAAAATTTCCCTTTTTAAATTCTAAAACTACTTGTTCAAATTGTCACAACTTACATTTTTGTTTATGTGATTTGATGCAAAAATACCACATTGCCAAAGAGCTGTCTTTACAGGAAAATAGCATGATTAAGTAATTAATTATACAAAATAATTGTCTTATGCATGCCTCCACAGGCCATCAGCCAGACAAGTTCCAATTTTTTTCTGTTCCTATCAGTGCTTTGCTTATGCTTTTAATATTGTGACAGGTTTTGAGGAGGCACTATTATTATTAAAATGAGCTTAATTACTTAGTATTCATGATTTGTACCAGTTCTAAACAATGAGTTTCCTATGAGGCTGGTTTTGCTTGAGCGTCTTCAAATGTCTTTGTTGTAGTAGTTCAATTTAAGTTCATCTTAATTGCTGACACATTCCAAACAGCACTGAATTCATAATCAGTGCTTATAGTTTCATAAAGATATTTTGCCTTTCCCAACTTTTATTTTGTAGGCAAACCATAAATAAGTATAAAATCAGTTGAGAACAGGTGGATGTCTCTGGGTGCTAAAGAAACTTTCCACTAAGCTATCATGCAGTAATCTTTGACAAATATGTCCTAAACTGTCCTAGGCTCTTCTGGCTAACATGGCAGCCATGTTTGGTGTATACCACGGGTCTGATGGATTAAGGCATATTGCAAAACGGGTACACAATGCTACCCTAATCTTGGCTGAAGGTGAGTATTTAATGTTTGCAGAAACTTTTCTTTCCTTACACTTCCTTAAATAAACTTACTGTGGCTTTTTGCCAGCTGATGTGTGTTCTCTCAAATCTACGAACATTTTAATACAAAATCCACAGCTAATGTTTTTGTGTACTTCTGATAACAACATCCAAGAACTAGATATCTATGTGATTTGAGCTTGCAAACATTACTTCTGTTTCCTTGGGAAACTGACAAAATTCTACACAGCAAGTCCCTTAGATGCTAAGATTCAAATGCTGTTTTCTACCTTCAAGCTCTGTACATCACTTGCTGGACCATCCTAGTTTACACACAGAAATCTGCACAGAGTATTAATAACATAGCAAAAATAAGTAATAAATGAGATTAATGAAATAAAAACATTTCAGTTAAGCTGGGTGGAGCTTACCAACCTCACCTGGTATCAACACCAAAATCCCAGAGCTTAACAGCTGACCGAAAGCACAAAATCTGTAGCAGGAAATAGTGATTGCTGCTGGGCAACGCAGTCTGGGAGGGTTTTTTCAATGGCATGACCATCATTGCTGTCAGGAGGAGCTATGCAGAACTGGAATGCTGGGAAATGGGGATTGATTGCCGCAATTATCCGTGCTTTCTTTGCCAGTTTAGCTGGAAGACCTTTTGCTGCTATGAAAAACACTAAGACTCTAAACATTGTTATGGCAAGCTCCATAATTGTTAATATCCATTCATATAGTATATTTTTTCTTTCCAGTCCTGTGATTTTGTCCATATTGCATTCATATACCAGTTTTGCTACTATATATATTACAAATCTGATGTATCAGAAGGATTTTCCCTAGACTCAGTCTGCATTATATATTAGGTCTGAATATGATTTAAATGCATTTCATGCACAGTGACATTTCACCAAAAAGCTGTTGACTTTGTTAAGCTGTACACAAGGGGAATATTTTGTTTTTTGATGTAAGACAATTTACTTATGAGACTGATAATGTTGTTATGCAAGAGCTGTGTAAGCAAGGAATACAGTACAAAGGCTAATAGAATCAACTTGTTTTTTATAGGTCTCAGGCGAGCTGGTCATAAACTACATCATGATCTGTTCTTTGATACCTTGACGATCACATGTGGATGCTCAGTCAAAGAGGTTTTGGACAGGGCAGCTCTTAGAAAGATAAATTTTCGGATTTATAGTGATGGCAGAGTAAGCAACTCCCTAAACCTTTCAGAAAAAAAATTTAGTATGACTTCTTCTACATTAAATTTCTAGGCATTGTATGTGCTGAACAGAACACACATCATTTAAGACTTCTTTTAATCTGCTCAGGTATTTCAGTTGATCGTAAGGATAATATAAAGAATGAAGTTGTTAAGTGATGTACTGAACTTCCAGAAATAATATTTGTATTTTTATTTTATGCCTATTAAAAAGATTATGTAATTGTTTCACGTTAAATATGTCACTGAGGGCTAGAGTGGAGAGACTCTGAAAGTTAATGATGAAATGCAAGGTGACCTGGAGAATTCAGGTCTTGTAGCAGTGTTTAAAGATGACTGAAATCTAAACCGCATTTTGTTAGGCACTAAGGACTTTTGGCAATGTCTAGTGTGTTCTATAAAATGGGATGGTGGGGCAGTCTAGCAAAATGGGCAATTTTCCTGTTAAATGGAAAACACATAGAAACATTAGAAGCAAGTTCACAAGTTGTGAAGCTTGTGAGTGTCTGGCTTGGATAGTCTAGCAGGGGAAAGGTAGAAATTGGAAAATTTTATGTAAGTAAAAGAAATTTATGTATCTATTACATAAACTGAAGTGACATTTACATATTGTTGGGTAGGTTGATTTTTTCCTTTTTTTTTTCCGTCTTGTGTTTCTGGAATGGTTTTTCTTGTGTGGAACAAATATACTACGCCTCTGGGATTGAGAGCTTTGAATAATTACTGTTGCTTTTATCCATAGCTTGGAGTATCACTTGATGAAACTGTAAATGAGAAAGACCTAGATGACATATTATGGATTTTTGGTTGCGAGTCTTCAGCTGTAAGTAGACAACATATCATATGGATTAAATTATGTGAGTGTGTCAGAAGTTTAGTGAAAAGCAAAACTTCTCTTGGGACAGTGGATGTCTGTATGATGAACATTTGTTAAATACTGAGCATTTCAGATTCTCTGTTAAAGAAAGAGGCAGTATGATATACCAATGATCTATGTGACTGAATTTTCTTGTGGCACTTAGTCCTTTTGATCAGCTTGGACACGTTATGTTTAGGCTGTTACTTGTTTTGTGAGGGTTAGGACGTGGTGGTCAATTATTTCTTGCCCACTGGAATTTTTGTTGCATGTCATTAGTAGTTAGCGGCAGCATTTCCAAGATGAGGACTACTGAGCCATCTGTACCCAGTTTTAATATAATGCCATTGTCGTGCTAGATAAACAGAAGTATGTATTCTAATAAATAAGGTATTTTTTACCAAAAAAGCTGATTAAATCTTGCGGTAAACTGGTAGTATAACCCAGTTCTGATGGAAATTGACCGTGAAAAGAGAAATTTCTGTGAAAGTATTTGACTCCATGTTTCTTTGTGTCAAAGGAGCTAATTGCTGAAGGCATGGGCGAGGAAACCAAAGGCATCCATAGCACCTCATTTAAGAGAACTTCCAAGTTCTTGACACATCAGGTTTTCAACAGGTTGGTGAAATTGCTGTATATCTGATATTCTATTCTAATTTGAAATTTATGTACTTTCAAAAATGGTACTAGAGTCAGTTGAGGACAATTTTGTAGCTGTATTAACACAGTCACTCGTTCCTCTAAAATAATCTATTTAAGTAGCATTTTTAGACATTTTTTCACGTTTTAAATGAGCAAAGCAAAAATCATGGTCACATGGGGATATGTTTTTACATTAGTCTACTACATTGTACAAATTATTATTTGAGGATGTAGTATCAGAGGACATAGTAGCAGACTAATTAGACCCCTTATATTCTGTATTTACTGATAGCACTTCTGATAATGACAGTAGGCTTTTTTTATTCACATTGCTATTACAAGCATAATGTATCAATTTAGAAATAATTACCTAATATATATTTAAATTATCCTCAGNTTTTTTAATGGCTTTTCCTATATCAAAGCACAGATCAGCCAACTGCTATAGTTAATCTACTTGGCTTAACACCATATTTTGTCTTCTCCAGCTATCACTCTGAGACAAATATCGTGCGGTATATGAAAAGATTAGAAAACAAAGATATTTCCCTTGTTCACAGCATGATTCCTTTGGTAGGTATTTATCAAAAAAGATTAAAAATTAGGTACTTATATACCTATTTGTATATTTTAGTAAATATTGACATATGTGTTTGTATTTTTAGGGGTCCTGCACAATGAAGCTCAATAGTTCAGCTGAACTTACAGTAAGTTGCAATGTTGCTGTCTTACTTGAGACCCACATGAATAAACTAATAGCCAGTGTAATTGTAAAAAAGTAAAAACCACTTTTGGCCTAGTACTGCAGCTGAGGAGGCAGTTTCAGAGTAGCTAAAGTCATCAGCTCCCTTTTCCACTAAGAAGAAAGCTCTGATAAGCACAGTAGGAGTGCAATGACATGAGGAGAGTGAGTGGCTTTGAAGACTTCATTCTGAAAAAACTGAAAATAATTTTTGGAATTAGGTACCACGGTCCTGTTCCTTCATGCAGTGTTGTGGTACCTAGCTTCTGTCTGCTTTACAAATCTTACATTCAAATCCTCAGATGCATGGAAGAAGTCAGGGGAGACTGGCAGTTCATGGTTCTTGTCACTTTGCTGTTTCTTAGGGCAGCACTCCTTTTCCACGGGTGAGGAGATGGAGTCCCCAGATACCTTCGTTTTTCTAGCTGACAACAAACGAAGCAGGGCCTTAGCCAGGCTATTTTGGGTGCCTTTTTGTCTCTGAATGAGCTTTGTCTGCTCTCTCCCTGTTGGCTTCTTCTTTTCATTTTCCACTAGGTTCTCTTTCTCTCACTGCCTTCTCTGTCTTCTCCCTTCACTGGTTTCTGTCTTGTATATTCCCTTCTAATTCAAATGGATACCAACAAAACTGTGTGAAACAGTGTTATGTACCATTCCACATGACTCCTCTCCATTTGCCACGTGATCCCACAGTTCTACATAAAGGTAGGTGACCAAGAAGGAGAAACAAAGGATTTTTAAGCATCTTCTGAATGTTAAAAAAATGGTACTGGAAATCATCCTACAGTGAGTTGGGAATTTGTCTTGCTGCACAAGAAATACTTGGTTTTCATTTGAGCACAGGGCAACTTCTTCATAGATTTTAACAACAAAACAGAATTGTCTGCAGAGTTTTTTATTACAGCATGTGGTGTTTGTTTTGTTTTGTTGTTTATTTTTTGTAGCCTATTTCATGGAAAGAATTTGCCAACATCCACCCTTTTGTGCCCCTGGATCAAGCTCAAGGGTATCAGCAGCTTTTCAAGGATTTAGAGAAGGACCTATGTGAGATTACTGGCTATGACAAAATCTCCTTCCAACCAAACAGGTAGGAATTTTTTTTCTAAACATGTGCTCCTTAACATGAGTCCAAACCTTATCCCTAAATCAAATGTGCAAGCCAACAATGGAAGAAGTTCCTAAAATTGAATTTGACAAAGAGAAGCCTTCAATGGGAGGTTATAAAAACAATATCTGGTTTTGATAAAAGATTGGATTGAAGGTAATACAAGATCGAACTGAAGAATACTTAGGTTCTGCATGCTCACTGAAGTAATAATGCTCACTCAATAGTAATAATAAATGCTCACTGAAATAATGAAAGAGAGCTGAATGAGTGGTGCTGCAGCCTGTTTTTGTCTGCTGGTAGTTTTGATACAAAATCAGCAGCAAGGACTTACTCTAGCACTTACATGTCACTGAAAGAGTTCTTAGGTGTCACTGTGTACACTTTACTATGCATTTCAGGATTAGTTTGCCTCTCTGTAGTCAGGCATTAGTCCCCTGCTGTGTGCAGATACAGGGATCAACCCAGTCACCAAAAGAATTTAACACTATAGGTCCAAGGAACTAAAATAGCATAACTTTTTTTAATCTACTATTTGCAAAAGAGGCAATGTTAATTAATTCTCATCCATTTGTAATTCAATCCATGGGATGTGCTTCTTTTAATTTGCTGACACTTGCCAGAAGCTATTGAGAAGGGGCAATTGTGAAGTTTCAGTAGAGAGCTGGCACGGCAGCTTGTGTAACAGCATTTGTGTTCTTCTTGCAGTGGAGCTCAAGGAGAATATGCAGGTTTGGCTGCAATCAAAGCTTATTTAAATGCAAAAGGAGAACGTCATAGAACTGTAAGTGTCAACAATCGTGGGGAAGAAATGGGGGGGGGGAGGTGGAGAAAATAGAGTTGATTCAGCAGCTAGAACTCACATATAGAGAAACCAAGTTATGTATCCTCATCTGTGACAAGCTTTGAGTAGTGCCTGCTGCTTCCCTCATTGATCATGGCTACTACCTTATAAGTCTTTCTTTACTTTACAGACAGTGAGAATGAGGGAAGGGGATTCCTGCAAGGAGTGATGGTACTGCGTCTGGCTGGGATGGAGTTAATTTTCTCCATAGCAGTCCTTATAGTGCTGTGCTGTGGGACTGTGGCAATAGCAGTGTTGATAACACAGGGATGTTCTGGCTATTGCTGACCAGTGCTTGCACAGTGTCAAGGCTTTCTTTCCCACTCTGCCCTGTCGTCCCCACACCAAGGGAGTTGGCTAGCAGTGGGCAAGAGCTTGGGAGAGACACAGTCAGGACAGCTGACCCAAACTAACCAAAGGGATGTTTTATGCCACATAATGTCAAGCTCAGCAATAAAAGTTCAGGGAAAGGAGAACAAAGCGGGGAAGGTCATGGTTATAGGATTTTTCTTCTCAAGTAACCATTACACGTGCTGAGGCCGTGCTTCCCATGAAGTGGCTGGACATCTGCCTGGCCACAGGAAGTAAACAACAAATTCCCCTTCTAGCTTTGCCTGTACATGCAACCTTGGTCTTCCCTATTAAACTGTCATTCTATCAGTCCATGAGTCTTCTCACCTTCTATTTCTTCCTGTTTCATGGAAAACAGGAGTGAGCTGTGTGTTTGCCCATTGGCCAGGTCAACCCATCATAGTTCAGTTCAGCTCCTGGCATGGAGTGTGAGGTAATGACAGTTTTGCTTTGAGCATGTTAATTGGCAGGCTCTTGTGTGGCTCACAGAACTTGCTTTACTAGAGCCTAGGGCTTTATAATAGCTGCTTTCAGCTCTTGCTGTTTGCTGTGTTGCTTATCAATGTGTTTTGCTATACTTGGAAACACTTTGATAAAAGCAAGGGCTGTGTGCCTGGAGTGGCATATGGCCCTGGCTATGATGCCATTCCTGTGCCACATGAGCTACCTTGTGGAGAGAACAAGAGATTACACCTTTCTCTTCTCCTCTGGGGCTGATGTGTCCAGCTCTGTTGCATGGGCTCCTGAGTTTTTTGTACATCTTTATGTAAGATATTTGATCCTGTTGTCTAACATTGTTGGCCTGTTGTTGGGTGTGTAGAATCCAGTTTGGTCCTGGCATAAGAGTAAACAACTTGTTGAGCTGACAGAGAAATGTGGCAGTTGATCCCTGGGTGACAGGGTGTGTAGGAGGGTCTGGACAGGTGAATAGGCTGTTTTCCCTCCTTTAACCTGGGCTTTTACACCTGAACAGGCATGCAGTGCCATTGAATTGGCACACCACTTGATAGAAGGGTGCCTTCCCTAGCCCAATGAGACCCAGCGTCTCCACTGTTTTAGGATTTGGCCTGTGCCTGTTGGACATCTGCCTAGCACCATCACAGCAGCAGGGGAAAGTGGGCCTCTGCGTCTAAGGACTCAGTGGTTGAGACAGGGACCCAAACCTCAACAACAGTGATTGCCCCATTAGTGAAAATGAAACACTGGCAATGGATGTCAACAGGACCAGGTCATCAATTAGTAAAGCAGGAGGAGGAGGAAGGGTCTCATAAGTAAGGCAGCCCTTTGGCAAGGAAACATGAGGACAAAATCAGAAAATTCCTCCAAGAGGCAGAAACCACTCCATTCCTAACCCTGCGCGAGCTCCAAGGTACGCGGAAAAGTTAGGACCAGGGAATCAACAGAGAAATCAGAAGAGAGTTGACAACCTGCAGCCTCTGGAGGTGATTCCTGTTTAGTGTGAGGTATCCTCTTAAGGGTTATCTTGTCAATTACTGAGGCAATTGAATGCCTATTGAGGATGGTTTTCAGTGTCTAAGAGAATTAGCAGTGGCGGAGGTGGCCTACAGTGACCTGGACAACAGATGGGTCTTCACAGATTGGCATCACATCCAGTACACGTGGGCCATGTGGAGGAGGCCTGTGGATAACGCATGTGTCGCATGCCAGCTGATGATGGACTGGCCACATCTTGAGATACCAACTTTGGAGAGACTATTTTGCCAGTTCCAGGGAATTTCAAAGAGAATCCTTTCACTTCTTATCCCCACAGGCTGTTGCTTGGTGGTCAAGGGTATCCTACGGAGTCAGCCTCCCCCTGCCAGAGGGAAAGGGTGCCCCAAGTGCACCCTCTGGTTCTTCCTGCAAGTTAAAATAAATAAAAAAAAAAAAAAA